>JAFBJQ010004485.1:100000-207964 GCA_016785345.1 Trinectes maculatus | reverse complement strand
ATCCCGAACGCATCTGTGTCCGTGTGCATCTCCTTACCGGCTGCCGCTGCCCCCCCCGCCAGCCGTCCATTTCACATCAGTAAACACAAGGCAGAGTAGCCTAGCTGTGCTGTGGAGGTGCTGGAGAGCCGGCAGGCGCGCTGAGAGACAGAGAGAGCGCTCACCAACTAGTTCCCGTGCGAAGTCTGTACGTATTTACGGGGCAAACCGCTTAAGCCGAAACAAGGAAGTTCACGGGAGATGTGTCGTAACCACGAAAACAACGTATCTCGGGACCGTCGTAACACGAGGACCCCCTGTATATATATATTAATAACTCCTAAACAGAGGGTGGCGCTAAAGGAGAGGCCAGAGGATCATCAAATGAAACAGGGAAAGAATATTTTAGAATAACACATTTAAAAGCCTAAAATGCTTCAAATGGGCAAAATGAGAGTAGATTTTAATTAAAAACAGTTATGTGCTCCCACCTTGTCTTGATAGGCTGCTATAATGTGTTTCAGTTCATCACTTCGGACCAGGTCCAGTGCTGTCTGGTCTGGTGCATCATTCATTTGAGAAAAATATTACTTTGACACTTTGAGCTGAGGAACAGTTTCCCCGTGCATAAGAACATGGTGAAAACTAAGTCAGAGAAATATGATGTACTGCTGAGAATAACATAACAGACGTACCATTGTTGTTCTTGATCGTAGGGCTTGCTCCAGAGTTCAGAAGTTTTATAATGCACAGCTTCTGCCCTCTGTAGGCTGCACAGTGTAAGGGTGTATTACCCACCTCATCCCTGCAGTGGATATTTGGAGCCTCCTTTTCACTGAGCTAAAGAAACAGATGTAAACAGAAGGACACAGCACTTTAAACAAGCTATTACAACAATACAGAAACAGACACTACAGAATACAGGCTAATTATTACACTAAATTGGGGCTTATTGTTTTTGCTTTCCTCAAGACTGAATAGTCTTGATCTTTTATATGCGAGAGTGTCATATTGTACCAGACTGAGCCTGTTAGACACTGACTATTATTCAGTATCACGTTTTTGTCTGAATCACAGCTGAAAAGTAGACAAACAACCAGATCTGTAACTGTTCTGTTCAAACATTTGCACCTCATTCATTGTGAATGAACAACAACGCGATCAAATGGCATATACAGTTACTCTGCCAGGGTTCATCAAAAGGTCAGATGCTCACCAATTTTGCCAGAACCGAGACATCCCCCTGTCGGGCTGCTTCCAAAAGCTTCTCCTCCCGCCTCCTCGTCTCCCTCCTCTCTGCAGCTGCACAAACAATCACAGTTTGAGTACAAGGGCAGCTGATCTACAGTAATGAGAAGCCTTCAGCAGAGAGTCCCATCATTTCATACCCTCCAGCATAGTAATGATTTCATCATCCTCCGTGACATCTTTGGGGATTTGGGCAGTTCCATTGATTATGTTGGCACAGGCGTCATACCGCAGCAACAAAAGAACAATCTCCTTAAGGGGGCCAAAATAATAAATCAATAAATAAATACACGAATAAATAAATCAATAAATAAATAAATGTTATTTTTAAGTATAACAACAACAACAATACTACTACTACTACTACTACTAATAATAATAATAATAATAATAATAATAATTAGTATTATTATATTTATTTGTAACACTTTTGATTTTTTATTTGTAACACTCACTCAGTAGTGGATTATTTGGTGGAGCCTGTGAGAGTGATTCAGAATAAGCTACTGTACAGTGCATCTTTAATGGCAATGCATTTCCAGTAATAACATCACATCATGGCTCAGTGTGTCCTCCTCTTACCTTTCTCCCAGTGCAGGCTGCTTTATGCAGAGGTGTGTCACCCATGCTGTTCTGCACATTAACATCAGCACCTGCCTGCAAAATGTGATCCATCAGGTCAGCAACAGCAGGCAGTGAATGTAAACAGAGCAGTGTGTGCATCATCTCCCACCTTCAGTAACTCCTCCACAACATCTCGGTGTCCATGGTGGCAGGCCATGTGGAGAGGTGTCCAACCTGAGCTGGCTTTAGCTCCAGCTACAAAGACACAAGTGAGAAAATACAATGAGAGCTAAGAGCTAACTGGATTCATGCTAGCATCTTGCTGTATCACCAACGTACATCTGCAGTTGATGTTGAGAGAAGCGCTCTGGTCGATCCTGGACTGAAGGAGCCTCTGGACGTGACAACATTCGCCCTCTTTAGCATAAACAACCAGCTGCTCTTCCAGTGTCTCCACCTCCATCTGCACCTCCTCTGCTCCACCAGCCGATGGTGTTTAGCTTAACAAGTTAACGTTAGTGAGGCGAACAGCTTTAAATGTTTTGGTAAAACAGGGATTGTGAAGTCAAAACTTCAGCTGCAGCTCAGACGCAGAGTTAACGTGACAAGACTTCACAGCTGAAACTGGAGCGTGTCAATCAGCTGACACCTGTCACGTGACCAGGTGGCTGCTAAAACGGTGTTCGCGAGGAGGTAGCTAGGATTTCAATCACCACTGCCAAATGAGTGTATATAACACACACAAACAAAAACATTGAAAACAACTATTATCAGATAGAGACATATAAATCTATAAACCAATAATGAAATCTGAAAAGTCAATGGTGACAGTCACCTTGCTCCAAAAGGCCAAACTAGACTAACATGGGAGTTAATGTAGTAAAGATCAATTTACTCTGTTTAATTCTTAATTTGTACACTAGATGGAAGCATTTGCTGCACCAGGTGTGTGCAGCTGAGGGTCTGCTCACACAGCTGCAATCATTTGAATATATCTATACAGCAAATTGCAGCTACATATTAAACCTGCAATATTTAGCCTCCATTGTTCTATGTCAATAGTCTGTGTGTGTGGGGCTTTGAGGGCCCTGCTTATTTCATGCAATTAGGTCCCTTGAGGGATGTGCATATCTGACATGGAGAGGAGGTCACGCTGTAATGAAGGCACATGTCAAAGAGGACTTCAAAGATGAGGTCCTCAGTCACTTGTGAGAGAAGAGGTGTCTTTTTGTCCAACACGAGGGCTGCGGAAGAGGCCAGCTCCAGTGTGCTTTGATTACAGATGCATCAGTCAGTCAGAATCACTGCAGAATGGACTTGGTTTTCTTCCACATTTGACTAAATAATATATTTCATTACGTGTTTTATGGTTTTGTGGTAATGTAAAAAAGCAGCAGTGTTATTATTATCTTTTATGTTCAATTGAAACCACCTCGCTAGTCTGCTCAGACAGGGTCAGGTGTACCACCTCGTAATTGAAAAAAAGTGCTTCCCAGTTTCCTCGTCATTCATTTTCTTTTTGTAGGTTGTAATTATTGCATGCTCAATTTACACCAAGTGTTACACCAAGTGTACCGGCTACATAAAACCCCTCTCAGTGGTCAGATTAAACAGAAGAGCTCTCTCTCTGTCCTTTAAAAAAAAAAACATTTGCCTTTATATTTTATTTGGCAGCATCCGTCACTTCTTAATGGACACATTGTTAATTACAATGGATCTGAAGTTACGGAAACTGCAGACATTAATCAAAGTACACTCATCAAACCAGGTCTAGAGAGGGAGAGAAGCACACTGGGCTAGTTCCCGCTAATTAGCATGGCAATTATTGTAAGCTGTCACAGTTCTTAAGCAACGGGGTGGACTGTGTGTGCTCCAGAGCGTAATCCCCCGCAAATTACAAGATAATGGAGGCAAAAAGAGGCCACAGCCTCAAAAGGAACCAGGAGATAGAATCCCCATCAGGGACGTTTTAGGGACAGACAGTGAGAGAGAGGGAGAGAGAGGGAGAGAGAGAGAGGGAAAGGTAGGGAACAGAAGTACAGCATGTATTCCGCTCATGTTGAGCTGTCTGAATAGGAAAGGCATATTCAAATGCATAGTGAAGTGATCGGATCGGAAAAGTTGTAATTCCGCTGGCACATGTTCGGAAATAATGGGCAATAACAAACCCCTGGCCAGTTCTCTGTATTGAAGGATGTGCAGCATGAGCTCAGGATGGTTCAGCTAATGACGACAGATCAATGAGCCTCCTCTTCCCTTTGGTCCAGTGTGCGGGGTGCTTACCAATGGTGCAAACATAATTCGTTAAAAGCTTATCCTAACCAGGATTCACCAGTTGTGAAGAAGGTTTGGCGTCTTAGAAATTGTAAAAGCTGATTTACTCTTCGAGCAATGAGAAAGGATAGTTGAGAAAAAAGGCAGGCAGATGTTTGATGTGCCAGACATAAATGTGCTGCCATTATACTTTCTGGCCTGGACATTCATACGAATGTTTTTAATTGCATCTGACTCTTTTCATTTAGGCTCCGCTGCTACACAAAGGGAAGTTGACACAACGACGGCAGGATGATGCAGTGATGATAAGCATGAAATAATCTGGTTTACAGAACATCCAGTTTAGGCAGGATGATGAAAACAGGAAATTCTTCATAAGAAAAAACATACACACACAAAGAAACTCAAGGGCAGCATGTGGCAACAGCAGTGTGGAGCTGAGGATGGACAAAGAGGACTGCGGCTCAGAGTACAAATACATGAGGGAGCCAGTGATGATTGGGCACAGGTGCAACACATGGCGAAAACAATCAGCAACATGGGAAGATGGACAAAGACAAGAAGTCAAATATCAACAGACACAGAAGGTAAAAAAAAATCAAAATAAAGGAGGAAATTAAAAGTCAGAGTACAGATCATGACAAATGTGCCTTTTTCCACATTTTGACTCAGTAACAGTGAGTAAATGTTTTCCCTGCAAGTGCGCAGCTGTCAATCAACCACGATCTGAACTGTCCCACACTTTCCTGATCAGTTCCACTCAGGCAACGTGTGTGAACATATCTATGTAGATGGGGCTTTATTAGTCTGTTCTGCCCCACTGGTGGTAGAAGTGGGTGAGAAAGCTTAAGGAAGAAATGTTGCTGTAAGTACTATATTATTTTATCATAAAGTGTGAAATGTGCATCAGATATATTTATTGGCTCTATAAAATGGTCTTAACTGCATTGTGGATCTTCATGTTTATTCTCACCGAGGTATTTCTCGATGCACCGATGGGTGATACAGAAAGGCATTAATATTAGACATGTTCAAATGAGGCATATAATTCGAAAATGATTGCGTTAGATGGGACTATTCCAGGAAAATTACGAACTCAACCTCAAGAAAATTGAAGTAACAGCTTCATTTTGAACCATCCTTAACACATATTCACATCACTATAGAAAAGGACTCTATTCAAAATGGAAGCGGGAGACATTGCTAAATCATCATTTAAAATTATTCTGCATGTGCAATGGTGGGGACGAAGATTTGGAACAGCACAAGGGGGAGAACATAGTACTATTGCTTCATTTCTAATATGTACAACCAACTCAGATTGTTCGTCGTAAACATACCCCGTGCCTTAATATCCAAAATTTCCTTTTTTGCAGTCATCATTACTGCACAGTGATGGGTACAATGACACCTTCTTCCATAACCGTTGGTGTGAGGGTGGGGTACGGTTCTACGTGGATTAACCAGCTTGGAACTTTTGAAAATGAGATAAAAAATTTAACAAGTCAAAAACCCAGTGTCATGACGAGGCACGCCCACTGCATTTCAATGAGCTTCTGTGGATCCGGAGCAGAAGGTAAATGCCAACACCCTTCATCTCACTGGCAGCTCCGCCAACCAGACTGTGAGGCTGAGAAGCCATCCAGCTACGATTTCAGCTCGCTCATTAACGATAGACGTTTATGTAAACTGTGACACCCCTGACGTGATGTGAAGACTGAAACTGCCAGGGAATGTTTCGACTATTTTCAATAAGTAGCCCATGCCCAGCATATCGATGCATGTTGAAGTGGACTTTTCCCCGATACTGTTTTCATCAAGCGTCGCACACTGCGTTGCTTGACTTTAAGACCTGTCCTCATACTAAATTTACACAATAACATCTTATTAACATTAAATTCCTGGGATGTCCAATTCAGATATGAATGTTTAGACATGCTGACAACACTCATTTGTAAACTACAACATAGTGTACTATGAATACGGCCTCTGAAGGACCCCTGTGGATCCGCTGTGGTTTAAAGGGAGGACTGGGACGTCCGCTGGACTACTTATCATCTAATTTCAACTGTGATTACTTTAGATAGGCACACTGTTACAGTATGATAGCATCTGTACTCCAGCCCTGCGTCCAAACACAAACACTTGAGCACTAGAGCAATGGAGAGCTACAGCAGGGCACAGTATAATTGGCAACACTAGAGCTTCTGTGCACCCTCTGTGGCACTGCTTTGTTTCTGAGTGTCCTCCATATTCAAATGACTCACAGCACTTGTTTTCCCAAATCCGGAGACAGTGCACCTGCTAAACTCACATACTTCCCTTAAATCTAGTTTAACCTGTAATGTGTCTCTTTTTTATTACTCTGCTCTCTATAATATTTTGTGCATAGACACAAACACACACACACAAAATCTGCCATTGTAATATGCACAAATTACATTTACGAAGCCTGTCTTAGACAATAAACCATAAAGTATTTTCTCTGACATGGAAAAAATTGGGGCATATGAGGGCTTGGGTGTGTTTAAAATAAATGAATGAAAGCAAAGCTGTAAAAGCAGCTGGGTGAAAATAGGTGAAAAGATGATTCAGACGGATGTTCCCCTCTTATTGTGAGCAGCGCTGGTAAGAAGGCTGAACTGGCTGCATTAAATCTCCCACGCTTGCCTGTGTTGCGTGAGTCCTGTGTTGCGACTGTGACGTGACTAACTCTGAGAGATGGTGGTGGTCCCATTTGTCAGAAAATAACAGTAATTTAAGCCGGGCTCCTTCAGTCACTTCTACTGTTCTGCAGTGTTTCTTGTTTCTATTGGACCACAGCTGGGGGACTGACAAGATAGTATCAGAATGCAAATAAAGCCTAGAGCTTCCTCCACTGTGCTCCACTGGGAGGTTGAACAAACACACACACACACACACACACACAGAGTAGCGTAACAGGAACATGAAATATACAAATTCTAATACTGGATTGAATGATAAATATTTTATTACAACAGGTATGGTAATTGTTTTGTGAATCACACTGTTGGTGTTTTTTCATGTGAGCCTGGTTAAAATCACTGACTGTTTGCAAGGTGGGAGAGAGTGTTAACAAAGATGTGGCTCGTTCCAATACCATTCATGCATGAAAACATTGGATGACAAAGATGTCATCAATGAAGAAAACAGTGGCTAAATCTAAATATTAAAATAAAAATGAATTTCTGACTATTTTATAGTTTGCAAATTGCTAAAAAATCAGTTGTTCGCCGTAGGGTGACAAAATAATCAGTGGACTGAATTCATCTGTATCTGATGATGATATGCATCTGTCTGGCCAGTGACAACCAATACATGAATACCTGAGTGACACTGACCTACTTTTCTTTTCCCCTCATCCCCATTCAGACTGCATCTCTTTTATTGGTGTAAATGACACAAATGTGGTTGTGTCACGCGCCTAACATGTGTTTTTAATGCATGCCCGGCAGCCTATCACATCCCTATACCATGTTGTTGTGAGGCAACAACCAAAGCTGAAATGCTGTTTGCTTGAATGGTTGTGTGCAAGGCTACTTAGTAGTGAGAGTGTGTGCCTAGTGAATCAAATATGAAGTTACTAAAAATAGATTTCATTGGAGACATGATATCGCTGGAGACTATTAAGCAGGCAGGTTAGGGCTCAATGCGTGAAATCACAGCACTGAAATTTTAGACCAACAAAAAAAGAGAGACAATTCTCAATTCAGTCAAATGTAAAGACAATAATCCAAAACATGTTTGCTGTGATGTTTCCATTGAATAAAGTGTGTGATGCTGTTGGTGTAACATCAGAACATCCTATCTTATGCTTTATCGCGTTAATGGGAAGAATGTTGACACCTTGATTTCATATAAAAGAAGAAAGAAAGAAAAAACTTTTAACGCAGTGCAAAACTCGCACCGGGGACAGTGACGTCATCATGTCGACCAACACGCTGTCATTGAAATGGTTTGGAGATTAAAAAAACAAACAAACTCTGCAGTCGATGTGTGATGATCTATATGTTATGATACTTCAGGAGAAGTGATCTCATTACGGTGACGCGTTACTGGCCATCGGGCGCGCGGCGGAGCGATGTGCGCTCTCTCGCGGACTCTCTCCTGCTGTGTGAAAAAAAAAAAAAAGCTATTTGAGCGCACAGCGCGTGGAAGTGTTGGATGCAATGTGCATTCGCCCGACACCTGTTGCAGGGTACTAGGTGTCATCCCCTCTCATCAGGACCATGTCGGAGCAGCAGGCAGACTCCAACTCCAGTGGCCACTATTTTGACAGCGCCTCCACCCGAGTCCAGGGCAGCGTCGCCTTTTCCGGACCCGTCTTCGTCGTCCTCATGGTGATGATGGTGACTTTGGTCGTGGTGACGGTTTTGGGGAACGCGCTCGTCATATTGGCCTTCAAAGTGGACAAGAGTCTGAGGAGGCAGTGCAATTACTACTTCCTGAATTTGGCAATATCAGATTTTCTTGTGGGTAAGTCCGACCTATCTGTTAAGACACTGGAGTAACAGGTTCAAATGTGTGTGTGTGTGTGTGTGTATACAATTCTATTTTCTGTGTTGTGCATATGTTGTGATGTTAAATCCTTGAAATTGTAACTCTCCCTGTACTAGACTATCAAGTTCAGCAATACTAATTGAATTAATGTTATATGGAAATTTTCTTTCTTTCTTTCTTTCTTTCTTTCTTTCTTTCTTTCTTTCTTTCTTTCTTTCTTTCTTTCTTTCTTTCTTTCTTTCTTCCTTCCTTCCTTCCTTCCTTCCTTCCTTCCTTCCTTGTTCTGAACCTACTGTATGACATAAACATGAACAATTACCAAACATTTTCAACTGTTTAATAATTAGTAGTATTAAAAGTAGTATTAGTAGTATTAAAGTAGTAGTAGTATTAAAAGTATTAACATTCACAATAAAAAGACACATTCTAAGAACAAAGCTGTGTATGTTTTCTGTGTATAAATGGGATGATGAATGAGCATCATTGTGCATGTGCTTTGGTTGCTTTGTGTACCTGCAGGAGCCTTCTGCATCCCAGTCTACATCCCCTACATCCTGACGGGCAGGTGGACACTGGGCCGTGGCCTGTGTAAACTATGGCTGGTCATGGACTACCTGCTTTGCTCTGCCTCTGTCTTCAGCATCGTCCTCATCAGCTACGACCGTTTCCTGTCAGTCACCAGAGCAGTGAGTGGAACATCCTGTGCCTCACACCAATATCACACACAGCCATTAAAGTGAATGTATGACTGTAGAATGGCAGAGACAGGGAAATGAGATTTTGCAATGAGACCTGGTCCCATGAAGGTCCAGAGGAGTACGATGTGAATTAAACTTGGTTAGCAGTTTCCATTTAGAGGAACAACCCTTTTTTCATATTTGACTGAACCATTTGAGGTATCAACATTAAAACTGAACAGGCTGTTCCATATCTGTCCAAGTGCTCACTGCTAGTAGACTGGCTCCATTCCTGACTGGTGAGTCTCTGAGGTCATTGTTAGGAGCAGTGGCACCTCAGTCTCCCAAATGTGCCCATCTGCAGAGGTTAATCATTCGTGACCCAGCCAGGCCTGATGCCACCCCTAATTATAGTCCTCTCCCACGATGAGCAACAGCAAAAAGTCACATTTCAACACTGGCCCAAGTAAATAGGCAGAAAACAATACATATCTGTACATACGCTGTCACATTTCTTGACTACACCCGAAATTACATAAATGTTTTAAGTTCCGCTTCAGTGGGTTTGAACAATTTAAACCGTGTCCATGTTTTATTTCTCACCCTGGTGAAGTCGATTTTCTATTTTCTGCCTGTCTTAGCACATACGCAGTAGTTAGTGTATATTTCCAAACCACTGCAGCTGTTAGCCCCATTGAATCTTTTGTTGCGGCTCGTCTGAGCATTAGTGCACTGACTGTAGCCTATACACTGTGCATTAGCTCAACGGTGGGATGAGGCTTGGCAGCATAGACAAAGAGAGTGTTCTCTTCCCTATTCACAGGCAAACACTTAACATCAGAGCAATGAATACAAATAACACCAGAAAGAGAGCCTCTTCTTTAATTAGCCAGCTTTGATCATAGAGATCCTCCTCCGTGCCTCGGCCCCTCCAACCTGGAGAGATCAATCATAGCAGAAACAGGCCACCGGCAGCCAAGCAGCATTTTACTAAAAGCACTGCTCTCTGAACACGGAGAGACAAAGGATCATCACCGCCAGTCACGGGACAAAGTTTGTCTTTGAAAAGAAAAGATGGATTGTAATTAGCTTACGTTCGGCAGTTACATCACACAGTAGCGTATTATCAGAATGCTGGCTGCGTTGCAGTAATGAGGACAGACCATACTCGTTTTAATTACGTGAATATGTTGAGATTTATCCTACAATGTCTCTGGAGGAATCTACAGGGAGGGAAAAAAAAACAAAAACGGTAAAGTCAAATATCAGATGATATTCATTGGGGTCAGCTGAGCGGTGCAGCAGTACATGAAGCAGGGGAAAGCAGTACTGTATGCCAGCTGATTTATACAAACATAAATGGTGTTATTCCTCATTATCTTTGAAGTGAGAGTACAGGTGCTCTGTCGTCGTCATTCGGAACAATGGCAGCTGGAGAGGTTGTAAAGGCGGCAAGAAAGTGGACAGGGACATAGGATATGACACTAATTGAGACAAGTGGTCAGGAGAGGTACTTAATTGACTTGACACTCATTAACACACTTTTCTGTAGTCTATGCTGACAGGGGGGCTGGAAACATTATGAATTTGTATGCGTTTATCTCTGCGTCAAAATGCTAAATACAGAGATGTTACAATATGATATTATTTTCTCAGTTGTGGGCTCGTTAGTGTTTCACTGTCTTGTTTGATGGTTTTGTAGCAATTGCGGCTTTGTGGCCCCTGAATGTAAAGACTTGCTGTACCGCTGTGCCGTGATTAGTTCAAGGACATTAAAGTTGCGGTAACGGTGCTGGAATTCAATTAAGTAATAGATACAGTTTTGGGGTAATTGCAGTGCACGCTAGCTCCTTCATGTTTCACTGTTAACACTGCACTGGAGTTATCAGTTATCTTCACACATACTGAATACATTACTGTACATTCAAAACATTTGAACACATTAAGAACAATTATAAGCCTTTGTTGATATAATCCCATTGCCCAACTCTCATGGCTAACGACACTGCACTTCTGTAGAAGCATTTGAGAATAATGTTATTAGAAATGATCTGGGAAATCAGCAACTGAGCAACTTCACAATGGTGCCGTTACCCAAACTATATTTTATTGTTTATGTTTTTACCACAGGTAAGTTATCGTGCCAGACAGAGCATGACTCATCGAGCCATAATCAAGATGATTGCTGTCTGGGTGCTCGCCTTTGTCCTGTACGGCCCCGCTATTATATTCTGGGAGCTGGCTGTGGGCAGAAGCCGTGTGCCAAAGGATGAATGCTTTGCGGAGTTCTATTACTCTTGGTATTTCCTGCTGAGTGCCTCAATGCTGGAGTTTTTCTCTCCTTTCATCTCGGTGGCTTTCTTCAACCTCAGCATTTACCTCAGTATACGCAGGAGGAGGCTCCACAGCAGGAAGGTCCAGGTACACGTTCAAATGAGCGAACCCGCCTCTGCCCAGGGGGAAGGTATTCCCCTGTCCCAGAACTGGGGCTTTGGGATGAAACTGGCTGTAAGAGGCTCTATCCACTCCCAGACATCCTCTCCCAGTCTGGGAAAACTAGATCCCTCACCCAGCAGGGTGGCTCATCCTAGCCGTCTGTCCAGGGACAAGAAAATTGCTAAGTCCCTGGCCATCATTGTTTGTGTGTTTGCCATCTGCTGGGCACCATACACTCTACTGATGATCATCCGTGCTGCCTGCAGAGGGCGATGCATCCAGCATCACTGGTACGAGGTCACCTTCTGGCTCTTGTGGCTCAACTCCGCCATCAACCCGTTCCTGTACCCGCTTTGCCACAGCAGTTTCCGCAGGGCCTTCAGCAAGATCCTCTGTGCAAAGTGGCACACTACTCCGTCATCTGTCCCGCGTGCGGACCAGTGACACGTGGATGAACAAACAATGTGCCTAATCTAAACACACCAATTCCACAGCCTCGGCAGATTATGCTGTGCTAAACTGTGCAACATTGTCATTAGGAAGATAAGCAACGGTTCTCAGTTGTGTGAATGTATAAAGTTGGTACTGTCCAGTTTAATGTAACTGACTATCAGGTCACTTCACTGTGTTCAAATTGTAAGTTTGTATTTCAGATTTTATCATAAGCATGAAAATAATTATACCGCCCAAAAGGTTTTAACATACCAATAGAAGTATAACAGTAATTAATATAAATCTGTAGTAAATATGTATGTGTTAGTGTTGTGTTGGTTTATACAGGAGAAAAAAACAACAACAAAAGAACAATAGAGAAACTGTCTTAGGGCCTATTTATAGATGCATGCAGACAATGAAATAATGTGCCCTGTTAGCTATGTTGTATGTACGGTGCAGTGTATATCTGTAGAAATCAGGTTAAGAAATGCATTTTGCTCAAGTAACTGTTTCATTTGTTTGTTCTCTCAGTGATAGGAAAGTTATTCTCCAGAAAAAGAAACAGAACCCTTGCAGAGTTATAAATATATCAACTTTTTATATACTTTATATTCAGCTTTGGATTCATGTGTATTCATAAATAGTGTTGCACCTGCTGTTACAGCCTTGCTTCAGCTGCTGTAAAGAACACTGTCACCCTCTGCTGTAAGAAAAGTTACTACATGTTTGTTATGAAATGGTTTGGAGGTAGGACCCCAAACCAGAGACTGAGTCAGGCAGGTTGACATGATGCAATATTTTAATGTCCAGAAAAGCAAAAAACACAAGCTACAAAGCAGGGAGGCAAAGGTGGGGACAAAACAAAACACAAAACACTCTGGTGCAGCAGCGAGGCAAAAGGTTCTTTCACAAGACAAAAACCGAAATCCAGAAACCACAAAGAGAAAACAAGAGGTGGTAGACATAAACTACCCAACACATAGAATCATCCAGCAACCAGGTACAGAAAAGACAGAGCTTATATAGAGCAGGAGATGAGCTGATTCAAAACAGGTGTGCCTGGTCTGCTGATAATTGAGAGGCCAGCCACGCCCCCTGCCACACACCTGCTCTGAAAGACAAACAGGAAGGGGAGAGAGGGGGAAGAACACAAAACTCTGCAACACAAAACACAACCATAACAATTTTTATAGATCACTTTACTAATGGTCTGGAGTCCTCTGAGCATCAGAGACGGACCACAGATACACACTGATCAGCCAAAACACTGAAACAGTGACTGTTTTTAATTTTGCTTACATTTCTTTCTTTTTTTTCTGCCCATCGCTGACCCTGTGTTTCCAAATAATTTTTTTTCTACAGTTATCGAGAGAACAATGCCAACAAGACATATACTGTATTCATATTTTCAAATATGTTATTATCATCAACTCCATTGTCTATAAAACACAGCAGAGCAATATCACCACCACTACAACATTTTTTAATCAACAAGTCATTGAGTGATTATGTATTTATACTGCCTCAGTATAAAATACCAAACAGTGAAGCACATAGCACTGAATACAAGATCAACGTACTGATTACATAACATTTTGTTGACAAAAGAGCTCAGTAACAAGTTTAGTTTGTTTCACATAAGCCATTTATGTTTTGTTACAAAGAGAAGTAACCTGTTTACAAATGATGCCAAAACACTATTTTACAAAAAGAGAAAGTGTGTGTATCTTTGTGCCACTAGATGTCACCATTAACCTTTGCAGCTTCCTGTGTGAGCAGCGACTGAGGGTTAAGACTCAATTCATTGAGGACTGAACACAGTCTAAGGATTTTCTATGGCTTCCTTTGAGTGTTTGTTTTTTTTTTGGTTTGAATTGCGAGATAAATGCATTTTATCGTTACACCAAGACGCTGATTGATTTAAACTGCAATAAAAGAATGTAACCTAATTATTACAGACAAATGAAACTGGATCGCATTCCACAGTGATGCACTTCATTGTCCATACTGCTGTTAAAAAAGAAGAGTTGCATAATGTCATATGTTTCAGAAGTTCTGTAAATTCTACATATTCTGTATCAATGTTGTTTTTTGATATCATTAGTGTGAAGGAACCAGGGGGGGTCACGATCACAGTGGTGACACCCCTCTTTCACGCTCAACAAAATTATTGTATGGATTCTTGAAAAAAGGGTCAAATCATTACCACTAAAAAACATTTCAATAAATAAACACATCGCTGTGTGTTTGGCTGATAGTCTTTATGCACAGTATGACATTCATTTACTGCATTGTAGCACACAAATGGCAGCATTACGTCCCGTAGTTGTTGACTATTTGATGAATATTTGGGTCAGTGCCAAGTGCAGAGTGGCTTTTGTTTGATGTGCAGATGAATTGCTGACTGTGCAATACCACTTTCGTATTGTTCTCCAGGTCTAGGTAGGCACGGTTTGATAGATTAAACGAGTTCTTTCCAGATGTAGACTTATTAAACCTGTAATTATGCCATCATGTTAGATAGTAGGGTTACATTTGCAGGTGTCTGGGTCCCACAGGGGACTTACATTGCTCAAATTGTTGCCGTTGCCTGCGTGCACATCTGGGCCCCTGGTCAGGTGCTGCGAATAAGGGCACAGCTGCAAGGAACAGGGCCCTGCTCTCCCCCCCTCGCTCCCTCTTGCCCGTGGCTTGGTGGGGGGACAGAAGCACACTTCTGACCAGAGGGATGCAGGCACATTTCCCTTGGGATGACAGAACTGCATTCATCAGCAGAATGGGAAGCCGGGGTTTACTCCCTATGTATCGACTGCAAAAGCTATATCACTGTGAGAAGTGCCTGCACTGTGTGCAGTTCTATCAGGAGTACTGCTGTTGATTTTGTTGATAGATTGAAATGTCTTGGCATGAGTGCCAAAGCGATTGGCCGCTGGCTGAGGGAGTATCGGGGATCATCGTGGCAGAAACTGGTCTAGGAGGTGGCAGGAAAAAAAAATACGGATGATAAATAATCATTCAAACATAATTCTACATGTGTGTGTCCTTATCAGAGGTTGGGATGTTGATGACCCCAAGAAATGTATTGAAAAACTTTGACCCCAAACAGTGCAGTTTGGGGTCAAAGCCACCCAGTCAGTGATTAGAGGGTGCGAGGGCCTGTAACATCCTCATGAGAATCTCAGAAGTAAAAGGTTAAACTTCAAAAGTCTGTTAGAATCAGCAAACGCTGAAATATTTTTATTTTCAACATTATAAAACAGATAATAAAAGGTGACTGATGTACAATAAAGATGGCAACAATTTCAAAACACTGTGTTTACAACAAAGCCACGACCATTATGTTTGGTATTTTTAGGTAGAATTGTAACATAAAAGTCAACAAAAGCAACAAAAACCTCAGATGCAGGTAAAAAAAATGGACTTGTTTTGAAATGATAGCATCACTTAGTACACAGACTGTTCGCTTTCCCAGCTTACTAAATGTGGACCATAAATGAATATTTCATGAGGAACATACTCCAAACGAAAAAAGTACATTTCTGCTTAATTTTTTTGCTTTTTCCGTTCTTCCATTTTTTTCCCCCCTCTGCTTTTTCCTGCAGTGTACTTCCTGACTAGAGATTAAATAATTCCATTGGAATCCTCTTAGGATGGGTTCCCAGCACTTGGCAATTAAACAATTACATTTAATCAGCATGGGGCGACGCTTCAAGTCACCCTCATTTCAGACGTTGATTAAAAGCAATTCTGCAGTGGTTATTGCTGTCGACTTTGGAAACTATGGTTCACTTAGGTTTACTGCATCTGTGGGGGTCAGGTTGGATAGCAATATGGCAGGTTCGCCGGTGGTCGAGAGCTGTATCTGCCTCTGGTGGGTAAAACAGTAATGACAGAACTCATGGCAGAACTTATATTGTCCCTTAAGTCAAAGCTAGTTAGATTACTTGGAGACATTTTGACCCGAGAGCGAAGAGGACTCGGTGAACAATGGAAAAGGAGCCCGGCATTAAGTTATGCATGTGGGAGTACAGATATAGTGGCAGCAGTTTCCTTTATGTTGCACGCGTGGATTTGTCTCTGTACACAGCTGTTTCTTTCCGCATCTGCGTTTAAGCGCGTTTAACTTGAACGAAATGCACCTTGACAAGTACAATTTCATCATGCCATGCAATAACATCTCCCTCTGTGGCGCTACACACCAGCCGAGAGGGGGCGCGGGGGGAGGTATGTGTGTGTGTGTGTGTGTGTGTGTGTGTGGGGGGTCTTTTTGTGTGAGCCTTATTTGACATTATGCTTCAGTGAAAGATTGCTACGTGGCATCGGGCTGCAGCGAACTCTCGTCTTGCCTGCGCATAACACAGATGAGTTGTGATGGATACCAGGCCCCCTCTTGTGAAACCCAGGTGCCCCTGTTTCATAAGGCACCCCACTGGCTCTCCAGCCCTCTTAATTAGCAGCTTCCGTCAGCTGGCACCCAGGCCTTCAAGCACCAGTCAGTGGCCTCTGCTGCTTGAAGGAATCCAGTTCGCTCCAGATCTTCAGCCCCCCCCCCTTTTTTTTTAACAGATGGATACATGGGCGGGATGAGTAAGAGACACCAAGGTCTTTGCAAACCTGCAAATCATCTGTGAATTTCCTTGTATCTCGATCACGCGCCAGCTCCAAGGAGGAGGAAAAGACAGCAGAATGCGTCAGTCAGTCAGTGTGTTTCTCGGAGTTTAATCATAAGGAACGGCCACCAGCTTGGAGTCTCAGCTGCAGCTCCGCTGTAACAAGACACTGATGGTTTTTATATGATGAAGTCAAATATAGATAAAAGGTTTCACCAGGACGTGAACGTAGCATTGCAGCATCATAGCAGCGCAGCAACAATAGTCTCTTCTAATGACATTCCCCCAGTAACTTCTTGCCTCGACGAATCTCATGGGGGACGCGCTACGAAAAGTGATAATTACATGAAATATACATAGAGAATAAAGGGAGCATGTTTACATAACCAGGCCCATAAATATCTGACTGGGAAGACATTGTTCTCCGACTCCTTTTAAGCTGATCTCCCAGGGATGCCATTTTAATGACATGATGGTTTAAAGAGATGCTGCTCCATCTCGTTCCATATTTAATTAACTTTTGCTTTTCTGACGCAGAGGAAAAGCAGAATAAAGAGAGCGTGATAGAGACAAACACACTCGATAGCGGGGAGACAATAACAAATAGCTGGGAGAACAGAGCGGGAGGCAGAGGGAACATGAGCGGAGACCTTGTCATGCTTTTGTGAGCTGTTTACAATACAAGAGATGCAAAGGGATAGGAGGGGTGGCGTGGGAGCGGGAGCCAGGGAGACTGACATGGGTTAGGATGAAGTTGAATGATGTGAAATAAAAGGAAAAAAAGATTTTTATTTTTTTTTAAAAGGCCCGATGAAATTAAGAAAAAGGGAAAGACAGAGGAGAAATCAGGTGGGTAGGACCTGGAGAGTGGGTGATGCTATGAAGCATTTTTAGTTTATGGCCAAAAAATGAAAAAAAAATGATACAAATGAATGTGAAACTTCACATTAAACTCACATTCCAGGTTGTCAAAAATAAACGACTAGTACAATATAAGTTGACAGTTTCACATCAGCAGTAATGTGGCGCAATCCAAGAGCGCCCTCTTCTTACCCAGGCAGCGTGTTTTCCATTCCTCTGTCAGCTGTATACAGTGTACACTGCATTATTGATAATTTCTTTCCCTTTACTCTCCCCTTGTTAGACTTCTCTTCTTTGTCCTTATCTCATCACACCAGCCACACTGGCCCTGGAGCCTGGAGACCTGCAGTGAATTTGACCCCACCTGGTCTATATTTTATTGCCTGGTGTTTAATACATTTTTGAAAATCCTCCCTCTATCCCGGTCCTAAAAAAAAAAAAAAGGAGACGAAATAAATAAAATAAAAATTAAAAAAAGATATAGTGCCTTGTCTGTTTCAAGTGTCTGTCTTGGTGAGGCGGAGGGAGATGACTGGAGGGGCATACTCACCTTCAGCTCACCCAGTCCAGGAGACAGGGGGGATCATTAGGAGGGGCTGCAGAGGAGGGAAGAGTGCGATTGTGATTGTTTGTCTATATGTGTGCTGATAGACTGGTGGCTCGTCCAGCTTGTGCCCTGCCTTATACCCAGTGTGTGCTGGGAAAGGCTTCAGTCCCCAGTGACCCTGACAGGGACAAATGGTTAATGAAATAGATGGAGAGATAAAAGATGCATCATCCCGACTCGAATCAGCGCCGAATGAATATTTCATTTTAAAATACATTTATTCACATGTTCGAGTTTTGCACTTGTGTAGTTTGGAATGTCGGATGAGGCTGAATATCCTCAGACCTGAGGGCGAGGTTGACATCTCCGGGCCAACTTCTCGAATTATTACTAGAGAAGTGTCTCTGCCATCTATACAGTACATTTGTTGTCACCCAAGGACAACAACGCATGGCTTTCATAAATGTCATATCACTGCTATTATTACTATTATTTCCAAAATTGCATTTTAAAGCCACAGAAACAGGACGTAAACAAAATATGTAAAGAAATTGTGCAGGATCCATAAAGACTGCTGCAGGGCTCCACGCTCACGTTGACGTGGCCATTTTGCTGACACAGTTCTGAAGTGAAAAGATGGCTCTGTGGATGTGAAGAGCCGGTGTGAGAGATTGGGTTACCCCAGACACTCCCAGCGGATCTCCCGGCCAAATGGATCTGGATCTCATGCTTGGGCGCACATATTGAATGCCATAAGAGGTCTCTGAGGTCCCCTTCAGCGGGAGGAATGCACGGCCCCGAACAATGTGGAGTTTTCACCAAACTAAATTTTTGCACCAAAGAAGAGCGACATCGAGGACACGAGAACACAAGGGACGAGCACTAAACGTATACTGGTGTCTGTGCTGGTTGTTCTTACCAGATAAAGTGGCATCATTTAGCCTCCTGGATATGAACATATTGCACAGGTTGCGTAGGATCTCATAATTCTTTAATAACATCTTAACACCAGGCTGCCACTTTTCCTCTAGAGGGCTATGGGTATCAGACTGTCAAATAAAAAAAAACACAAAAAAAACCCAAATGCCGTTTTACACACAACCTGGACAAGAACATTGGCATTTCCACTACTTCCAAACATCTGGCCCGACTGTCCGGTTTTACTCGCAGCATCGTCCAGTGCCAGTTGCGCTGAGGTTACGCTCAGACGACGGCACCATGGAGGATCAGCCCGGCTAAGTTATCTCTGAACGAGCCATCTATTCCGCTGCTTTCTGATGGAAGAATACTTGGGGGCTGAGTAATTATATTGCTTTAAATGAACCCCTGAGAACGCCCCTGCCAAAGCGCCCACAAAGTCTCACACTTGGGCGAGTGTCAGAAACACAACGCTTGTGTATGCACTCGTGTGCAGCCTGGTGAGTGTGAGCGTGTGTGCACGTGTGGTGTGTGTGTGTTGCTGCTTAGGCTGGCTTTAAAAGAGAGGCCGCAGTGGTTCTGATACGCCTCACAAGTGAATTTAATTAAATCATAAATATGAGCTGGAGGCCGCCACCCAATTTAATGTAATGGATGATGTGGGCCAGTCCATCTCTGGCAAAGCAAAGTTCTGGACCCGTTCAAATGCCCTTGAAGCTTATTAAAAGTGCCTGGCACCGGGAGATGCTAGCAAAGTTGTTTAATGGATGCCCAGCTTGCATTCAGTATGACAGTTAATGTTGGAACGTACCACCGCTGATTTGGACGAGGGGTTGCGTCTCCATTGTGCGTCTCACTGTTGGGGGGGGGGTCCCGCTCATTCCTCATCTGATCCTCATTACAATAATATAATCAAAGCAAACAGATGACAGGCTACATTTACATTTGATGTTACTGACTGAAAAAAAAGTTAATTCAGTGAGACAAACTACACCGACGCTCATTACCCAGCTTGCATTCAGTATGACAGTTAATGTTGGAACGTACCACCGCTGATTTGGACGAGGGGTTGCGTCTCCATTGTGCGTCTCACTGTTGGGGGGGGGGGGGTCCCGCTCATTCCTCATCTGATCCTCATTACAATAATATAATCAAAGCAAACAGATGACAGGCAACATTTACATTTGATGTTACTGACTGAAAAAAAAGTTAATTCAGTGAGACAAACTACACCGACGCTCATTAAAAACAGACAATAAAAACCAATTTATGTGGCAAACGAGCTTTAAAATGATCCCTCAGAGGAATCTCATCTATGTTTCACCCATAATGGAACAAAACAATACATGTAAGACTACTATTGTATTTATTATGTCAGAATATGTACACACCATATGGTGTATGTATATGTAAGTATACTGAATCTCCGGTTTCAGATGGAATGCATTGTCTGGTTTGTAATGACACATTATATTTTACAGTAATTTGCTGCCTACAGTATAACCTAGTTACAGTGCTGCGAGCTGCAGCGGAGGCTTTTCAAAACAAAACTGGGAGCTTCAACAAATGTTATGCTGCGTGTGTGTCACCACTGATGAATCATTTGCTGAGACAGACAGATGTTGTTCCACGGGTTTTGTCCCATTCGGCAAAGGCAGAGGAATCTTTTCCTCGGTCCCCCGGAGTGCTGGAGGCTCCCTAAATAGACCTAGCGCAAGGGTGTGTAGAATGGGACCGCACAGGGTGATGGGTAATGGAGTCATTAATAACACAGACCTCCCTTAAGATGCTCAGATGTTCGTTAGCGAGAGCCACGAGGGAGTGAGGAAAAATAGGATGCAATTTGAGACAATGAAAAAAAGCAGCGTAAGCTTTTGATGATGATCGCTTTTATGCTGTCATAGGTCTGGGTCTGTTAATTGTATACACGCGCAAGCACTGCCACACACACACAAAGGTACACACAAGGCTTTTAGACTGAAAATGAAAGGACATGGGAGCCACTTCCTCATACAGTTTTTAATATTTCCATCACATGTGCAACACAAAAAAAACGAGGTCTGCCAAATACAGAACTCCATATTTGTACAATACATTTTAATAACATTGGAGATAACTGTCCTTTAGCTGCAGGAGATGGTGATTTCCTGTAAACTGTGTACGAACAATTCTCAATCAAAATGTCAAAACATTAAAGTTTCATACAAAAGTGCATCTCAGGTTCAATGAATGCAAAACATTTACATAACAGAATGGTTTTAAAGTTTTTATTTGATTTATTTTAATTTTTTTTTAATGATGCCACAATGCCACAGTGGCTTCCAGCTTGAGCGGAGAGCAATGGGATACTGCAAAGAAAGGAGAAGAGTACTCGGGCACTCTCCAGGAGAGCCAGGGGCCAGGGGCCGAGACAGACGGAAATTCAATCTTCATGACCCCAAATCTGAATGGATTTATGCCCCCGTTGTGGAAAATACGTAGCAATAACAAAAAAGAAAAAAAAACAAAAAAACAAACAAAACTCCAGTAATCTCCAGGCTTCAAAGAGCGGTAAACATTAACAACAGAAATGTACAGGTTGAGTCAGTGGGCTGAAGAGTTCCCCCCATGCTCTGGGAGCCACATGGGAGCTTCTGTTCACGAGCCAACCAGAGGAACTAGCCTTTTCCAAATCTGTGTCACTGCGTTTGCATATATCAGCATCATGTCCTGTTTTTCTCCACTCGGTGTCGGCTTCTCTTTTCCTTCCTTTCCTTTTTTTTTTCTCCATCTGAACCCCAGCACAGGCGGCACAGATTAGTCGCACCACCAGTTCTCAGCTGATCCTCTGGTACGGCCGTGTTATGACAGACACGCAGACACAAGGTTTTCAGCCTATGAAGGCGAATGGAGCTCTTCTACCCCATGATGATTGACCATGTTGGGATATGGAGTGATATACTGCACAGCAGGAGTGGCGCTGGAGAAAAGAGTCCTCCTGACAACACTATCTGGTTCCAATCGCCTCCTACACCCCCTGAGGCACCCTGTTTCTCCTTTCCACAACTGGTTTGAGACACATCTGGTCTGATCAACAACGTCATTGATCTTTTTTTTTTTTCGCCCTTCTCTTTTTTTTGGACAAACATCTTGAACTGTACATTGGCAAATACTGTATAAGATTGCAATATAGCGGTAGTTAAGCAACACATGAAGAATTCTATGTACAAACAAGTTGGCTTTTTCTTTATTTTTGAAATCACGGTCAGTAAAGAGCGGCGAGGGTAACCCCCCCTCCCTCTTTCTTGAATTTTTTTTTTTCTCTTGCTGTGGCGTCGTTCCTTGTGGCGTAACCAAATTCGAAGTTCAGTGCAAGACGGTCAGTGGGGAAACTGCACTGACGGTGGTTGGCGCTCAGACACTCTCTGCATCACGTGATCCATGTTCTTGGCCACGGGGTTGATCTGTGCCACGTTAGCTGCTGTGCTGAGTCAGCGTGTGGTTCTGCAAGGACACACACACACACAAAAAAAAAATGACAGCAAAGATTATGACCACGCATAGCAGTTATATGTTTTTCACTTTTTCAACAAACAGATGTAATTCATCGTACCAAAGCCAAAGCGATGCTACGGGCACCTCACATCTTATTTTAAATTTAGGGCCGACAGATACTGTCTTTTGATTAACTTGACATTTGTATCATTATAAGTCGTTCATGATCCAGATCCAACGCACACAGGTGTCAAACCTGTCTTTGGATCAATGGCAGCTGGGTTTGGAATTATGGATAGCACACGACCACTGACAGATAACATCCCATTCCTCAGAAATTCTGCCTCCCCATCAAAAGCTGTGTCCATGGAAACAAATCCATAACGCGGCGCTGATGCACCTGATGAAATTCCCTTTCTCTCCGGCAAGTTTGAGAAATACTTCAGGCTGTTGACGTTTTGAGCCTCGGCGTTGCAGTAAATATGTAAAAGGTGCGAGATTCACTATGACAGGATAACAAGCTGACAGCTTCACTCTGTTTTGCCGTATCTCCCAAAATGTATGCAGGCACACACACAGACCATTGAGAGTGTTTGTAGTGGGGCAGCTGTGCCAGGTTCTTTAAAGGGAGCGTGGACCAGGGGGTGTGTAACTGGTGTCCCTGGTGGGCTGAATCCAGGTCATCTTTTGAAGTGACTGCTAATCCCTTTAATGCAAACTACATGCCCCACTTGCTGCGCTCTGTTTAAAACACGGCCTTGGACTCTCTAAACTGGCATGGACTAGACACACCTGTCACAGAGTCATCAGCGTGCATGCATGCACAAACACACACACACACACACACACACACACACACACATGTCAGCGCACATGGCGTTTGCACAGCTTTGCTCGTTTCTGAGGTGGGACCGGGGCGACATGATGTGTGTACGTCTAAAAATGATTATCAGTGGAAAGGTTGAGCAAAGCAGTCACCTTCAGCGCTGTTGGTGCGGAGTCCCTCGGGCAGCGCTCGCAGATAACTACTGCATTAGACCCTTTGCGTTCCTTCCTTCCCTCTTTACCCTTTCTGCTGCCGCCATCGAAAGCGTTTAAACGCCTTGACGGCTTCCCTTTCAGCCGGGGCGATTACTTCCCGACAGGTGGGGTAATAAGCTGTTTGACGGGGAGCAGGAGTGTGACCCCTGGAAGGGTTAGACCGACTCGCCTGGGCCCTGCTCTCCCTTTTTTAAAGAGGCGGCCCCGGACAGCTCCTCCGCCTGACTCTCTCCTCTCCTGCTGAAATAAAGCTCCTTTAAGTGAGTCTGGGAGGAAACTCCCAACGGGACGGGCTTTCTCTCCCCCCCCCCTCTCTCTCCACCTCACTTCCTCCCCCTACTCACACTCCACCAGCCCCCTAGCCCCCCCTCCCCCGGTGAAGACATCCTTGGCGTTGCTGAGGAGGGACAGGAGCACAGCAACCTTATTAATGAATGCGGCCCATTACCCGTCAGCCTGGCTCCTCGGCGACTCCCAGAAGCCCCTGCAGTACGTGACTTCAAATGGCAGGATATTGACACGGGGAGAGCAAAGCTGCTCGGACTGAGTGTGTGTGTGTGTGTGTGTGGAGGAGAGAGAGAAACACAGAGAGGAAATTTGTGTTCAACTGAGTGTGCATGCCTTTGTGTGAGTGTGCCAGTGCGTCTAGGTGTGTGTGTGTGTGTGTGTGTGGACCCCAAAGGAACGTAGCTCCTTGGATATAATGTAGGGCTCGTAACAGCTATTAGAGGGGAAAATAACCCCTCTGGGGACTGCCCCCCCCCCCCCCCCCCCCCCCCGCGCCCCCCCCCCCCCCACCCCCCCGCATGTCCCAGCTCTGTCTGACACACACTGCTTTCTACCTTTTCCTTAAACATGCCAGGAGTTTTCTCACCGAGGGCTTTCTCAAGGACGGTGTTAAACGACTTCAGTGGCTGTGGCAGCCATGCAGACTGAAGGGAAATAGAGGAAAAGAGGAGTGTGTGTATGTGTGTGTGTGTGTGTGTGTGTGTGTGGGGGGGGGGGGGGGGGGTTGTGTGGGGGGGGGGGGGGGGGGGGGGACGTTAAAAGAAAATGAAACAGATACCTTTATCTCTGTGGATTCCGAACTCCACAGAGTGGCTATAAACTGATCTGTGCACGAGAACGACTGTGTGTGTGTGTGTGTGTGCAAGTCACATTTGACGTGAAACACACAAATAACACCCAACTCAATGGTCCAAACTGTCCGGTGCAGTGTTTCGGAGGATGACACTGATGGTGTCACACCACAATCACCGCAATTTAGGATTAAATGCCCTCCATTAAGCCTTTTAGCTCTCTTCATAACGCCCATGCTATTCCCCCAGAAACTCCGCCATTCCCCTTATCATCCATTTCCTTCCCTTCTATCCAACCCTTAATCTCCTCCTCCATCCTTTCAACCACCTGCTGGCCACACAGGCCTGCTGCAGGGCCCAGTTACCAGCAGTGTTCAGGTAAACCATAGCAGTCAATTCTCCACTAAATTAAATTTTGCTCTGATCAATAACGCGCACCCGCCTCTCCCTTATGAAGGCGGGCTGCACTGGCTCGGAGCGAGCCTCTTCCTGCTCTGCTGTTCTCCCGACGCCTCTGTGCCACCGCTAAAGCGCCGCTTTCATCTGATTACATCACCCTGCTGCAACGGCCTCAGGGGTGGTGGAAGAGGAGGGAGAACACCCAGCAGGGGTCTCGTGTACCCATGCAAACAGGTGCAATATGTCTTAGGAATTTAACGCCGCCGCAGACAGGGGGAGGGGGGAGGTGGGGGAGGAAAAAAATGGAGAACGACTGGGGGAAGAGCAGAGAGCGGAGAAAGTGCAAGTAAGCTGGGGAGTTGATTTATTAACTAATCATTCTTTATGTCGTTCTCCATTGCTCTGGTCTCCATCGATAGAGCCTGGGTCTCCAGTGAGGCAACAGGGGTGCACCTCTTACATCAGCTGCACACAGCAGCACCAGTGGACGAGCAGACGCGCTCGCTCCCTTTCATCTGATCTCACTCTTTTCAAGACGAGTCCTCACGTTGTCCAACATCACAGAGGGATAATGCAACACTCGACTGCCGCACTAACAATGTTTGATTAGCGCTAACGCTAATACCTGCAGAGCATATGTTAAGTACATCGCTGCCTGCTACTCTACCAGGTGTTATCCGGCATGTAGCAGTAAAACCAGCCTTTATTGACTGGTTGGAGAGCTGAGTGAGCAATAACAGCCTTTTTGGGGCCGTGGCCTCGGAGCGGATTCTCAGACAATCAGGGCGGTGTGCATCGCGCACAGGCACAGAGCTGATCAGTGTATTGACCGGAAAGTGTCGCATTATGTCGCCTTCAGGTTCCGAGGCACGTCTCTTTAAATGTAACAAATAACGGTCGGCTATACCACTTGTGCCACGGAAAAGACAAATATAGAGAAGTTAATATAAGTGAATTAATAAACATCAAGAGCCTAAATGAATTCATGAACATTTTCAAATCTAGCAGCGTCCCAGTTAAGGGCAGATTGTCCATGAATACTGTCATGATAAATGATTTAGTATTTTGCGAGAGTGAAATCTCTGACAAAAGGAAAGCTGAAGCAGTCTGCACACATGCTTGTCAGTAATGCATTAAGTGAGTCAAGAGTTACTTACAGTAAAGATCAGGCTTTAATGAAACTAATTAGGGGAGTTAAGCACACTCGTTTTAACCCCTGCAGCAAAGGGAGGCTTATTTGGTTTATCTCTAATCAAATTTTTAAAAAGAACAGTCAAAATTGTAAACATCCCTCTCCAAGGTCTGATTAAAAGTCGGATCAGTCAGTTTCTTCGTTTCTCTCCTGCCCCGTGCCACTGACACACACGCGCGCGCACACACACACACACACACAAAGTCTGGATAGCTGCATCTGGAGCAGGGGGAGTGTGCACAAAACCACTGAGACCCGCGCGTACCCGTAGTCATCACTCAGGAATTTAATTAACACATAGGAGAACGTCACCTAATGGCACTAAAACAAAGAACCTATGATCTGTCTTTGAGGCTCCGAACTGCAGATGTGATGTGAAGAAGGAAGTGGCTCGGATGTTTATCATTTATATTTGTGCCACGACTGAAGAAAGCAAAAAACAAAACAAAAAAAAAAACGGCGGAAAGGCGGGTGAAATCTGTGCCACTGCATCAGAGACGAGTGTGCTACATTCTGCATTGATCTTTAATGGTGTGTTGAACTTGGCGCGGTATTGACTCGGTCCTCCTCCCTTTGTGCTCCCCCTACTGTTGACCAGTCCACCGGGGGAGTAATCCTTCCCTGCTCTGACCTCAGGCCAGGCTTACTGCCGGCTAGTTTAGCCAATGACGAACACAATCAAATAAATAAATAATACGGCAGTTGGCATTCTCCACAGTCATCACTTATCAGGCCGCGGGGAGGGTTGACCCCAAACACTGTTGTGCCACAACCGGCCCCCGTCTCCTTGGTAACAGACTGTCTTGTTTGAAGTGAGGTGCCCGGGGAGTCGTGGTCATACAGTAACACCACCAGGCTGCGCTGGACTTGACAACAGCAATAGATTTCGATCTCCTCCGCGCGTGTCATTTTGTGTCCAGTCACATCCACAAGGAAATATACAATAAATCGCTATCAGGTTGAAATGCTTTGATATCCGTCTGGCCCAAACATGCACTTGTGAGGTGTGACCGAAGATGACGGACCACCCTTTTTGCGGGCCGGTGCTTTGTAGCTCCAAATGATACTCATTACCTTGTCTAAGTAGACAAGTGAATGGTACTAGAATCACACTATGCAGTGATCCCGCTGTTTGACTGAGGTAGCAAAACAACTGCACAACTGCTGTGTTATTATGGGGCCTCATTAAGTGAGCAGAGAGTGGGAGACGGGAGAGAGGGAGACGGAAAGCAATAGAGAGAGGACCAGCAAGAGGCAGAGGAAAGAGAGGAAGGGGGAAAAAAAACAACACAAGAGAGCGATACAAACTGTATTCGGTGGTGATAGCAACGCACAGATGCCTTTCCAGCCAAAATGAAGACTATGACTAAAGAACCCAATTAAGGGCTTTCTTTGGGGAGCCATCTTGATAGGGGGATGGGTCTTCCTGGGACATGAGCCCTGGGCTACATCTTCTAATTAGACAGAGCGAGGGGGGAGGATCTCTGCCTGTCACTGGGAGGGAGATGGGGTCCATGGGGTTCCACATGTCAGTCCCAGAAACAAAACACAATTACTCTCACATTTAACCACTTCAGTCAGGGACAGACTTTGACTAGGGATGCTACCGAGCATCCACAACAACGCCCCCCCCCTCCCCCCCCCAACAATGCCACTCCGCAAATGTGGATATTTTTGAGGACTAAATGTTCCTCCTGCATTTTCACACATCCGTGAGAAGATCTGTGGGAGCTGATGATCCGCACTCCCCCGTTTTCCCATAGACACCGAGACGCGAATCAGAAAATTAGCTTTTAATTGACCGACAATTGGTGTCATTCAGCAGCCGTTTCCAAAAGCGAAGAGTTAAATTACTTTTGGTGCCGAGATGTGTGAACATCAAATTCAAGAGGGAATAATTGTTCTAATGCTGTTTATTTTGGCCTCTGCTGCATTTTGTTAACAACAACACCGACCGCATAAGAGACACTTCAAAATCAAATCCCTACACGGCGGTAAATTAAACCTGCGGTGATTTTTCTGAGGAGAACTAATAATGGTATTTATCAAAGTTGCTGAAAAAAAGTCAACTCAGAAAAGTAAAGGAGACTTGTGTGAGGGAGAGATCCAGCGATGGATTCTAGCACAGCACAACAAGCGTCTCCTCTTTGTTTGGATTTAACTTTCCCCAATGGTGCAACAGAGGAAAAAGGGGAAAAAAAGAGAAGAAGATCTCAAAGGCTTCTGGGAGTTTTTGTCATGTCTCCCTCCAGACAGTATGTTTGCATGCACATATCAGACCTCAGGAGAGTCGCCGACAAAGACAAATACATACGGAACACACAGATGTACACATACAAAAACATTTTCACACAGGTGAAAAACATTTTCACACACAGCGTGTAAAGGAAAATCCTCCCAGGATCATTAGGTCTGTCACGCTGTCTAATTCTGATCCGGCTACAAAACTAGAGCACTACTATTGTGATACATCTCCAGTCATCTGAGGGTGTTTATGTCCCCATTTACAGTGCGGCGCAGTGTGTGTACAGTGTTGTACATAATTATAAATAAGCTTAAATATTAATGATGGTTCCTCACAAAGAGTTCCCCCCCTGTTTTCCCCCCAAATTGACTGTTGTTTTATTTTGTAGTGCAACTTTTTGAAACGGTGACAGAAATCTAAGCACCTGGGGTGATGAAGAAAAAAAAAAAACAAAAATGAAAAAACAAAAAAACCAAGTTGTCATATAAAAGGAAATAAATACATATACAACTTTCAAAGGCACGACGAGCTGTCACACTTGGCAGATCAAGATATTCAGAGAAAATGGGGTGTCTGAGAGCCACTTGGGGACAAACCCGCCAAGCTTTGCTTTTGTATCACATGTTTGGGACACGGGGCGTCAGGGGCGTATTTTGGGGGCATATTTAAAAATTCATAAACAAAAAAACAGAAAAACTCTTGGGGGATTGAGTCTCCGTGCTTCGTTCTCAAAACTGACGTCTTTACATTTTGAGTAAAGAAATGCCTCAGATATTGTTTTAGGAGCCGCGTAGCAACAGCGTGCATTTTAATAAGACATCACACTGGTTTGTTTGGATACGTTTTACCCATCTCATGCATTTGTATTTACTATACGCCTTCTGTCTCCGTTGTGTCCATCCCTCCCTATCGCTCCCCGTCTCCTGTCTTACGCGGACGCGGTAACGTACATAGCTGTTTACACTGACCTGGTGACCACAAAGCCTATAAATATGCTTAATTAAAACAGCGGAATTGGTCACAGCTTGGCAATAATGGCTATCACGCGGTGAGAGGAGAATCTCATTTGTGTGGGGAAGTAGAACATGATGCAGATGTGCTCTTGTCACTTTCGGCACTCATTAAGGCCAGGGAGCTTTGGATTGGCTTTGAAGGAATCCTTTTAAAAGACACTCCAATTAAGGTACGTGTCCTGCGGGCGTCTGAGAAGCGGGAGAAGTCGTACAGCACGCCGGTCTCTCCACTCCTCTGTCGATGGCGCCGCAACGTAACACATGACTTACATTCTCGTGTCACTTCCAAGGAATGATAATGAAATTGGGAGGATGGGGGGGAATAAAAAGGCAGCCTAGCTTAAAAGGAACAAGGGAATCTCTCTCGCGGAGAAAAATGTCATCCTCGCTGTTGTGTAACTTCAATCTCATTGTCTCGTGCGAGGAGGAGCCGGGGTCGGCAGGGAGAGGCCTCCGATCGCAGCCGATCGCCAGAGGATCCCGAACCAGCGCGTCTCCCCGCCTATGAACCGCACTCAGAGAAATGTCAGATTTAAGCTGCGGCTAATACTGCGCGTTCATCAGTTAATGAAGCCGGTTAATTAATCCAGCCTAACGGCATTGTCCGCGGCTCAGCTCCTTCCTCGGTGTGAAACGCTACTGTTCCTGACACCGCCGCGGAGGGAGAGGGAAATTTATTACCTGCTTCCACACTGCCACGTGGCCTTTGCTAGAACCCTGTGACATTTTTATTTTCATACAGGGACGGCCGTTTTAAAACAAGAGGACAGCAGATTTTATTTTTGGGGAGAGTGTATGGTGAAGCTCTGCCTCGTAGCAGCTCGAGGGGTGGCCGACAGCTGAGGGTCAGAGAAAGTGCTGCACAGGCAGCCCACTTGCCCTCCCCATCAGCACCTCATGAAACATCTAGGCTTTGCTCCATATTTAAATGGGGGTGAGGGAGACGGGTGTGCAAGGTGGAGGCTGTGTGTATGTGTGTGTGTGTGTGTGTGTGATGGCGGAGGGGGGGTCCTCTGGAGATTCTTTTAGGGGAAAGGTGGTCCGTACATCTCAGTGCTTATTTTTTGTCCGTGAGAGGAGGAAGGAGAGAAACGGAGAGGGAAGAAGAGCAGGAGAGATTATTCTCTTTTGGATCCTGGATTCTGGGGCACACAAGCCCAGGAGTCAGTCAATCTGGTTGGTATTGGGGGGGCGGCGGCTGGGCGGGGGGTCCTAGGAGGGCTGATTAGACGGATGCTCTCCCATCATCCATCTCGACAGGCTGGCGAAAATTGGCTAGCCCCTTGCAGGGTAGAGTTCACGGGGGGAGGCGGTGGGGGAGGCGGTGGAGCAGTGCACTGGATACCTGTCACAGCCTTTGGTCTGTTTCAGGATCTCAGCAGCAAATTAATAAAATATCGTTCCTGCTTCCCTTTACCTGCCGTGGCAGCTCTCCCTCTCGCCGCTCCCTCTCCCAGCTTGCACTGGCCCTTTGACCCCTCCGACTACTGCGCGAGATGAGGAGCCCAGGCAGCCAGCGAGTGGACCAGAGTGTCAGGGAGAAACAGGGAGAAAGTCCAAACTCAGGACCGGGCGAAGAGAGAGAGCTTCCACCACTCTCGCTGCAGGAAGACAGCTCCACTTCAGACAGACTGACAAACGACTGCCCTGTGTCAGTGAGACATTTTGAAGTGTGATGCATGGGAAATGGAAACTGCATAAAAAAAACCCCCAACAACTATAAACAAGACTCCAACCTGCACTGTTGGTTGAAGGCTTTAACTATTCAGAGTGAAAAAGGCAAATGGAACATCACTCAGTTCAGAAGTTTCATCCTCAAAACAAAGATGGACCTGCGAAACACGTCTAACACCTTCGAGCTGGTGACATGACACATCAACTCTGACTCTTCCAGGAACGCTACACGCAAAATGAAGTACTAGGAGGGAGTGTGAGCATGCACTCACAGGGGACTGCCTGGCACGGGTTGTGCATAATGATTGTCTTATCCCCCAAGCTCATTCCTGCTCTCCTTTCACAACCCCCTGTTCCACAAACAAAGTGCTATAGGTCTTTCATGTTCCTGCTCTTGTCTCGTCACACCGAGTGTAAAACAATATAATCATGCATGAAACAACACCTCCGGGAGGTGGAGATCACTTCATTCCCCCCCCAAAAATGTCAAACAAAAAAAAAAAGTCAGAAAACATCCCCAGGTTATTTGAGATTGTTTACAGGCACCTGCAACAAGCATCTCTATACAGAGTGTGCTCGTACCAATGAGGGATGAGAATGTGATGGGGTAGGAGGCCTTGGCATGAATGAACAGACTCCATGTTGGTAGTCGGCTGGAGTGCCACGCTTGTTAAATAACCTTCTGCGCAGTGGAGTTGCATGTTGGTGGATCAGGACGTGTTTTATTCATCGCAGCGGTGCTCAAATGACCAGAAGATAATGATCGCATTCACCTTCCTCCTGGCGTACACACACGCCTGTGTGTTTACAAGCTGAATCTCAATATGAAAATCGTTGCCGATCAATAGGCGGCCGAGCCCCGGATACTTCCTCTGGCTACCTGCTAATACACAGAACCGCTAATCCAAGTTTCACGTCGGTGGACTTGGAGGATGTGGTCAGTAGCTGGCGGTTGATCTCCAGGTTTAAGGCACATTAACAACAATTTCAGTGATTGGAATAAACAAGTTGGTGGTACACAACTTGTGCTTTCACCATGTAGCTTCAAAAAGGCAATAGAAAAAGATCTGGATATGAGACGTGCGCCATGTGTACGATGGAGAATCCCCCGAACAAAACAGAGCTGCTTGAAAACACCACCACTGTGAAATAATATAATAAGGTCTGTTTCATTTTTTCAGGTTCTCCAAGGAGCGGAGAGAGAGATTGCTAGAAAATGGATTATCTCTCTAACGTTGCGAGTTCATAAGTCCAACTACTAACTTTGTTGAAGGGCAGATAGGGTCTCCCGGAGGACAGGGCTCATATTTAGCCACGAGGCCTCCTCTGCCATTACAAGGGGAGATGCAGGCGTATTGACTCGACGGTGTTTTTGCCTCTAGACCGTCTGTAATTACCTCTTCAAAAAGGAACATTCCGCTAATCCTCTAATTCCAGATATTTTAGTGCTCTGCTGGTCTAATAAGCAAATCAAATCATATCTGCACATCACAAATGAGTTTTGGAAACGGACTGAAATAATTCCTTCTGAGTCGCTCGCCCCAGCCGGGGTGGCGGGGATAGCTGCAGCGCCGTGTTTAGTGTTTGCTGAGCTGTCGGGAGTGATTAGCGGTTGCGGTTTCTGCTGGTGGCCCTTTAGCTCCACCAGCCCGAGGCTCACCTGTAACTCTGTCTGAAAGAAGAACTTCTGTGGGCACTGCGAGCAGTCGTAGATCTTATCCTCCTGGCCGTGGGCAGAGAAGATGTGCTGCTGGAGCTTATTGGCCTGGACAAACACTGCACACACACAGGGACAGAAAAGAGACTGGTAAGAAGGTGTACACATTTTAAAACCTTTCTTTCTGTCAGTGTAGGGCGCTTCTCCTCTTTACCCATTATTGCTGACTGTGGTAAATTACAGAAGGGCCTCTGCTGCCTGCATTAAGGGAACAAAGGCCAAATCAAAACTGCATCTGCCTGAATTAAAAACTAAAGGAACGTTAGATGTGAATGAAAATGACTTAATTACAAAAAATAAATGAATATGCTATCGACAACACTGTCATGAGATACAATTGAAGCTACTGAGAACAAATGAGATGTTAACAGTGAAAGTAGAGTGGTCATATTCATGGTGCTAGACCTAGCGGATGGCATAATGTTTTGGGAATAATGATGCTCTTTATTTAGCACTACTGTGGGGACAACAAGCCAGAAAATAAACAACCACACACACAAAAAAAACATTGGCATGGCTTCAAGTGGAAAACATGGCCTCCATTAGTCTACGTCGCTAATTATATTGACAATATAAATATTCATAGTGTTGCACTGTTTATTCATGCAGACTCAGGCTACATTCACCATCATATAAACACACAAGCGACTGGCTGGCACTTAAAAACATATACCGCACATTTGTGCTTTAATTAAGCCACAGTCCACACTGAGAAGCTAAGGGGGATGCAACTTGTGTGTGCATCCTGAGTGTATGTGTCTTGCGTGTCTGCTCGTGTGTCTCTCCGCTCTCCGAGGAGCACTTCAAACATGCCGTTTGTTATCCCGGACCCTTGTGCTTTAAGGATGGCTGTCTAATCTCAAAGGTCTGGATGCTCCGGAAAAGTTAGCGTGAGGGGGCTTCATTTGAATTTCTTACGGCTCAAAATAACTTTTCTTCTAATGCATGCACCGTGGGGCCGCAGAGGAGATGGGGGTGGGGGGTGGGGTGGGCATTGCCTCAAAAGGTGAGGTGTCTGTCGGAGATGGCTTTGGGGTCGCGGCAGCCCCGTGGCGGGGCTCTGCAACATTAACGTGTCCCAATTTGGGCTCACCTGGGAAAGCGGTTATTAATTATTGAGCTGTGCACACTTGAGATGCACTCGGCTTCATTGAATGTCACAGTCCTGACCTGGGAAATAAAAGTTTAGATCCGAAGCAGCAGACACGGCGAGGCGATGCCCTCAGACTGCTAATGCCTGGGCGACAGCTGTCTGTGCAACATGGCAGCGTGTTAACCAGAAATGAACAAACCTCCTCTAATGAACAAACAACAACTCCATGGTCCATTTCTGAAACTAACGACCACAGCAATATGAAGACAAACATAATTGCAGATAGATGACTGGGTCTGCAGTCGACTACAAAACGTTGCAACTCAAGGTTAAGGCCTCAGCTGCAATGATGACAATTTCTCTTTGTGGGGAATACAAAAAAAATGTACTGATAAACAATAGTTTTTTTCCTTTCTTCCTGTAGCTGTGTTTTATCTGCATATACTGTGCAGGAGCAGGTCGGAGCAGCTGCAGGAAGCCTTCATTATGTCTTTGGCTAGAGGAGGAAAAAGTCAATACAGCAAAAATAAAAATGGATCCGAGACTTGGGGGGGCCTCAAATACAGTACAATGGGGCTAAACGCGAGTGAGATATCAAGTTAGCTGTTTGTCCCCGCGTGCGCGCGCGGGCGTCCGGTCCAGTTCCAGTAACAGAGACTTTTAACGTGTGTGCGTTTATCGGATTAAAGATTCCGAACAGAACAAATGACCGAGCCTAAAAGGAATTAATGGCAATAAATTGTGGCTAACGTTTAAATGACAGCGCGGCAACTTTCCAGCTAATTTACTAAGTTCGGCTTTGGCACCTTTAAAAAGCTCGCGTCGTGTTTATGATGACGGGAGACGATTGCGGCGGCTAACGTAAACCGTGGTTATCATTTAATAAGAGGCGAGAGCTACAGCGGCGGTGCTTTGTCTCCATCATCCTCCTCCAAATGAGCATGCGATTTGTAATGAGGGGATAAGCGGAGACGGGCAGCGCGGGGACACTGCGTCGGCATTTGGCGGCGTGAGTCACGTGTGAAATATGCTGCTGCAAAGCCCATTTAGAGGAGGAGCAGAGGCCTGGCGTCCGAGAGGGTTAAAATGAGGACACGGAGGAGACAGGGAAGGAATAATCCAAAACCACATCCAAACAGGATCAGCGGCCGGCCATTGTCTCTCTCTCTCCCTGCCGAGAATAGAGAGAATGGGAGAGAGAGGGAGGGAGCGAGGGAGGAAACTTTGTGGAGTTTGTTGGCCATGGAGCCAGAGCAGAGCTGAACAGAGCGCTGAGCCGGGTTGGGCGTCAGGGGCGTCAGGGCTGAGGGGGCTGAGGGGCCAAGGTCTCCTCGCTGTGGGGGATATTAAGCCCTCTGATTAGATCTCAGGGGCCGCCCATGGCAGACATCTCCTTTACTACAGGCCCCAGCTCATCTTTATTTTGGCAGGGTGGTGCTCTCTGCAGGCTGCACTGCACCAATACTAAGCTGTTTGTGCAGGGAGGGGAGGAGGAAAAAAAAAATAGTTTATCCTTTTTTTTCTCCCCCCGTCTCTCCTTTTCATTTATTTATTCGTCGAGTTCGTTTTCTGCTTAATCTAAGAGTTCACAACGCGGGAGCTGATCCAAGTGTTCGCAAGGCAACACAAACAAGTCGGGGCCTCGCGTGACCAATACTAAGCTGTTTGTGCAGGGAGGGGAGGAGGAAAAAAAAAATAGTTTATCCTTTTTTTTCTCCCCCCGTCTCTCCTTTTCATTTATTTATTCGTCGAGTTCGTTTTCTGCTTAATCTAAGAGTTCACAACGCGGGAGCTGATCCAAGTGTTCGCAAGGCAACACAAACAAGTCGGGGCCGCGCGTGTTGATGCGCCCCCATAAGCTGATGAGCATTAACACTGAGTTAAGAGTCTTTGTCAGTTTTTTTTTTTTTAGGGTGGGGGGGGCGCAACTTGTCACGACTCCTAACATCGCACAGCAGAATCGGCCAGCGACTAAACAAAAAACTAATTAAACGACAGGATTTGTCAAGACTCTTGCAAAGCAGCGCACCCTGTAGTTTTCCAAGTTCGTACTGCACGCCGTGACATAAGTAAAAACACACACACACACACACACAAACACGAGCATGCATGACTTTCATCAGACACACACTCTCTTCTGTTTTGTTTGTCTTAAGCACATATTCCCAATCACAATTTCCACACCAGCCCTCGCGCCTGCTCCTGAGGGTGCAGGCAGACTCTTCTAGCTGCAGGCTCCCCCACTTCTGAAACCTGTCAAATCTGTCCTGAGAGAGTCAGCCTCCCTCTCATCATCCTGGGGCTTATGGACCTCTCTCCATTTACCCTCCCTCCCCGACGCACTTCTCTCCCCCTCCCTTCTCCTCCTCCTCCTCCACTTCTCCCCCACTTTCATCTCACATCCAAACTTGCCAGTTGCAACCTTCTCGGCTTCCTCCAAGTTTTGTCTCCTTTTCTCCTCTGTTTTGTCTCCCCTCGTCTCCCCCCACCCCCCTCCGGTCTGGTTTGTGGTAGGATTTTGTCCTCCCTCCGTTCCCTCCAGCGTGCATTGAGCATAATCAGGTATGTCACTGAATGAAAATCATTTCCTGCCTCCCACCGAGTTTTCGGTCATGGGCGGTAGATCAAATCGGAACTCGGGCATCAGGAGTGGATGACCTTTCAAACACAGAGCGACCTTGTTGATCGGGTCAACGAGTCAATGACCCGGGCGCTCTCGGTGCCGCCACCTAGTTTGATCAGAGTTCTGCGTTTAGGTTGATGAACTGTAAGCGAGGTTTCTGGCACCGTGCACACTATGATTCATCCGCAGCCCCTCGTCCACACTGACTAAACAAAATAAACCGCATGGCGTATTAAGACATCCTCCTGAAACAAAGGGCCCCAGAGGTCGTCTCTGCGTGCAGCTTATTACGACCCATAATTTTATTGTTATCTTGCGGCTGTAGTAATTATGACAGGAACAAAGGAGAAACTAGGTGAAGCAGTACACAGAGGAGGAGGCGGAGGAGGCTGGGGTGAACGGAGGAGTGGACAAAACATGGTTTCCTGTATGAAACTGGCCAACGACAACAGATGCAAGTTTATTATTACAAAAAAAAGTCATCTAACTTTAAGTTATGTGAGTAATATGAAATCACACAAGCAATTTTGTGTAACTAGTATTGTAATTTGTAGGTTTGATACTGTATGTCACACCACTCCAGAACGTGTACTTATACACTATTCATTTGTTTTGTCATTTACACCGTAAAAGGAAACCAGGGTGTGCGGCTGGTTTTGCACAACCTTAAATTTTACGGCTCAGAAATGAACTGTGGTTTCGCTGGTGTTGATAAATTAGTCATATCTTCTCTTGTACTTTTAAGTCACTGCTGACCTTTTACTTTTAGTGTTTAAAAGAGACCAATATACCATAACCAAGTGCTGTGATTGCACACACACACACACACACACACACACACAGACACACACAAACACACAACCATGAGACGTTAATCACAATTTACTCGCAAAGACTATGGGAAAACAAATGGAAAATTGAATTTTCACTTTTGCACTTTTATGCAAACTATATGACTAAACATTATATCAACGCACTGTAATTTCGAGGAGACGCTGCGATGTAAAACTTTAATTTGCGATGTAAAAATTGAATGAACAGTTATATGGAGTACAACTTTGGAATAATTCTTCCACTACTGTATGTCTCATTCTACATTCATTAATTAATGAAACAACATGCTGTTAGTTTATGTCAGGGTGTAAAACTAGTGTCCTCTCTCTGCTCTATGCCAGGCTCAACTTGAACAAATATATTCAAGGACAGCTGTCAGCAAATCTCTCAATTCCTCCTTTCCCTCTGAGAGCGCTGACTTCAGTCCGTCTGTCCCCTGCATCCCCAACAGAGGGAGGCCTTTCCAATACCATAGGCTTTTGCCCATCTGTCTGTCTGCTCTGCGACCACTGTCCTGAGGGTGTACTCTGTCTCCCCCTCCTCCCCTCTCCCTCCCAGCATCCCACTCTCTCATGTGCTGTGATCGATATGGACGCGGAGGGAGGGGGGGGGCCTGTCTGTCAAAGCCGGCGCTGGAAAATGAAGGCTCAGATGAAGGAGGCATGCTCTGTATATTAAATGCCCAGACCCCTGTGAGGGGTGGGTGGGTGGGTGGGGGGTGTTCAGGGTGGGGATATATCAATAGGCCTTTGCTAAAGGAGAGATAAGGGCAAAACAGCAATGAGGTAAGTGGAATGGAGGGAGATGAATAAAGAGGCGAATGAAGAGGTAAAAATGTGAAGATTAGTATATGAAGTAATGAAGTTAATTGATATAGAGGAAGTGGAAGAAAGACAAATGAGCTCTTTTGGGTGGATGGGCAAGGGGACGGGGGGGGGGGGGGGGGGGGGGGGGAGGAAGCACAGGAAAAAAAAAAAAAAAAGGAAATGAGCTGAGGAACCAAAAAGTGTGAAGAAGAGTAAAGAGCTGAGAAGGGAGAAAGAGTGAAGAGCTGAAGTTAACGACTTTGCAGATTTCATTATAGAGATAGTTAACCCTGTTGACACTGAAGGAGGGCACCATCCTCTCAGGAGGAGTCCGGTCCTTCCACCTCCACGCACAGAGACAGATGAGATCATTACAGCTATCAGCACCACTGCCATCCACAATTAGCACATCTCCTTTTCTTTCCCCACTCCTCCACCCCCCAACCCCCCCATCTCCTCTCGCCTCACACTGTCGCCCCCCCCCACCCCGCTCTCTCCCGCCTTCACCTCATGACACTTCTTTGGCCTTGATTTGGAGGCAATTTGACTAAATAAAAAGCCACATGCAGCAAACTACTCTGGGTTTCCACTGCCCTGCTTGCTTGACCTTTACAAACTCATTTAGAACCCATTTTCACAATAAAATAAAAAAAACAAAAAACAAAACAGATCTTTGCACATTGCAGCTGTGTATTTACATATTGAGAATGCAAGTCTCTCAGAAAAGTTAGGATGTAAACAAAAGGTGGCCCCGGTTTTCTAATATGTTTGGGTCATTTCACTGGATCACGGTGACATACACACACATACACACACAAACACTCTCACAGGCATTAAAAAACACACACAGACAATACACACCTGTGAAGCAGACAGGACATTTAAAGGTTCCGCCCATGCCCTCAAAGCTGTGCTCAATCAGGTGGCATTGAAGCTTCGCAGGTGAATCGAATGACTGACTACAGAGCTTGCACTCGTGGTTCAGGCCCTCCTCTGCAGGGAAGAAACACAAAAACACACAGGAAGTCATGAGAGAGAGAGAAAATAAACAGAGCGTGAATGGCAGAGGTCTCACTTTTCATTTCTCTACTTTACTCTTCCGCATGAAATTTCAATTCAACAGATTTGTGGCAAAGACTCCTGCCGGCGAGTTTCATGACTACCACAGAAAACAATAGAACATGTGATCTGCTCCCATCAGGCTGAAATTGGATGACCAGCTGGGGTCCTAATCACCCAGACGAGGTCTTGCACTTGCGTCGTGGGGAGCGTCACCCTTTTTGATTGAGTTGCATGCAAAATAATTCATTTCAGTTCCTTCAAATTACAACAGATTCAGGGGGGGAAAAAGTCTAAATAACGGAAACGAAAAAAAAATAATAATTTAGGTTTTGCAGAAATAAATCAAAAAACAGGGAAGAAATCAAACTTGATGCATCACAGTTACTGCAAAGGTACAAATAATTGAAAAACTGCTTTTAAATATTCATCTTATAACAAGAAATCATACCACCCCGTCAGTGTGCCCCCTGTCTGTCACTGCTGCCAACATGTCTGCTTGACTACATCTGCTCATACCAACATTTTAATAAGTGATAAGACATTATATTATTTCAATGGTGAGACAGAGTCCTGGTTTATCCGCTCGGCATTAGAGGTCCCCATGCATCCATCTCAACTCAGCCGTGGCCAGAGATGGTTTAAAAAAAACGCTGTTCAGTCGGTGAACCTGCACACTCATTTACAACCCAACGATCTGCTGACTCAGCTTTCCAGAGAACTGCCCATCTCCAGTGTGTCAATAAAAAGCCCATACAATCTGCCATGGGGCCCGACGAGCGCTCTGTCAAACTCCTGCCAAGCCCAACATGGTCCGCTACTGCAAGAGGGTGGGGTGTATGCGCTGGGGACTCATAGAGAGTTTATCCCTTGATCTCTCCAGCCCAGTACCCACCACATAGGCCCTGGGTACCAAAAGCACAAATTCACCATTCACCTAAACAGCTGTGCAGCTCAGGCCGCAGCCCAGAAAGATCCAAGGAGCAGGTTAATTGAAAATAATTGAGACAAATCTGGCTATAGAAAAAAAACAAAACAAAACGACAACAACAAAAAACAAACAATGTGCAAATACTGTACAATAAAACAGGAACTTTTAAGAAATAAAACAATTACAGTGAAACCCCGACTTACGAACTTAATTCGTTCCGTGATCGGGTTCGTAGGTTGAAACGTTCGTAAATCGAAGCAATTTTTTTCAATCTCTATTCCCTACTCCCTACATAGGGAAAGGAATGTAGTGGACTATATAGGGGTTAGGGAGCAATTTCGGACACAGCCTCAGTCACCTGACACGCTCTGAGAGACTCGCACGGGTCATACGTAATGGCGGCGGCGGGGGAAATGTTTTTAATTTTTCCCTGCTCGGGTTCGGAAGTCGAATTTGGTTCATAAGAGGACGCAAAAAAATCCTGAATCTCCGGTTCGTATCTCGAAAAGTTCGTAAGTATAGACGTTCGTAAGTCGAGGTTTCACTGTATTTGATTTCACTGTCTTCATTAAGTAACAGTGACTGACAGTGAGGAAGAGAAGGGAATGTAAACATCTGCCAGCTCTAAAGAAACATATTAACATATTGGGCTATAACATATTAACACATGTTCTTTTACAAGATTTACTTGATTGCATAAACATATGGTATGGTATGTACACATATACACATGAAGTGGTAGTGTCATGCTCACAGACCATGTTCCCGCCTGACTGCCTGGCAAAAGGTAAAGTCGGATCAAAGCAGCTCACAGCAGTGTTGAAAGGGAAAGAGGCGACGGCGTGTTCTGTAATCATGCATTCGACAGATGAGATATTCTGTAGCCTACATGTGCGTCTGAGTGTGGCAGCAGGCGTCAGCGAACGGAGGCGTGTCCACGTGGACGCGTGAGAGGATCGCTGCCCTCTTTGATCACCGATCAGTTTGCTTATCGGTGCGCGGGTGCACACAGAGGTCAGGCCTGCTGTAGGGTTCACAGATCTGCTGCTCTGCCATATGCGCAGCCCTCGTTTGACCCCGGTGAACAACGCTGTCCCTTTGGAGACCTGGCCCGCTTCATTATGCAGATAACTCTGCACCTGCCTGACTGACCTTGTGTGTGTGTGTGTGTGTGTGTGTGAGAGAGAGAGAGTGTGTGTGTGTGGGAGCAGGTGCATCAGCAAAATGGCAAAAAGATATATATAGTCTGCTTCAAATGAAGAATAAGCCTGGTGTTGTTATATATTTTTTACTGTCATCAAAAGTCCCATTAATAGCCTATAAACCAACAAAGAGTTCGTCCGTCTCTCAGTGCTTCCCTTCCCTGCTGTGGCTCTTGGCCCCAAGCCCATTCATTCCTGTTAAAGATGTAAGCCTTTAAAAAGAAGTCACATAAAAGCTCCCGTCATTTCCTAAACAGACAGAAATCATGCTTTTTAACAAACATCAATAAAAACGATGCATTTCTGGAAACTGTCTGTCACGCACCAACACACATTTTGTGCAGGATATGACACTGAATCCATATAAACTCCAGTGTACAGTGTCCCACTGATGGCTTTTATGAGGAATGATATACCAGGCTTTCGTTACACCCACTTGGGTTAGTGGTGAAGATCTAGGCCCTTAAACGTGATTCGCTGACAAAAAAGTTTGCCGATCCAATACGTTACACACAACGTACAGTAAAGTAACTCGACTATTATATGCTTATATGCAACCCTCAACTGAATACAACTGATAAATAACGACAGACAGGCGGAAGAAAGGAAGCGAGCGGGAGTGAGAGAGCAGCAGAGGATCTGACTGTGAGTCTGTTATGAGCAGCCTGTGCAGGCCAGGCTTTATATTCAGCCGTGTAACAGGGGTGGAATCAGGCTGGCAGTGTGTTTCTTAGTGAGAGCCAAGGGAGGAAGTCAGCTCGCTCGCCCCTATAGCTGCCTCATTGAGCTGAGGTCACTTCCTGTTGCTCCCCCAGCCCTTCTCCAGGGCCGCCCAATCAGCATGGTCCTGCGCGGGCCCCCACCCCTCTCTATGCAGAGAGCAGACTCTGGATATAGTTACAGGGCCACAGGGGACTGTCAGCTCTCTTTCTCTATCCTCATCTCTCTCTCTCTCTCTCTCTCTCTCTCTCTCCTCCTCCTCCCACTCCCTGTTTCCAAGTCTCCCGAGTCTTCTCCGCTGCCACCACCCTGTCCCCCTGCACTCCTAAGAAAATCCTTTAGATGAGAACTGCTCCTGTGCCTGCTCCCTCTAAGCATCCCTGACACCAGCAAAGTAAGCCCATCTGCATATCCACAGGGCCTCGCGTTCCTGTGGCTCATGGTTTATGTATTTCACAGCTCCTTAAAACACAAACGCTTAATATCTCTCCCATGTGGAGGACGAGAGAGAGAGAGAGAGAGAGAGAGAGAGAGAGAGGGAAAAACTCTCTCTCTCTCTCTCTCAGAAAGAGCGGTCTTTATTTCGCCGTGCTGTTTACTTCTTCATCCGGGCTGAAGTTCATGTGCTGCCGAAGGTGCTTCGAAACGCGGCGGCTCTGCAGGTTTGGCTGCACAGTTTCATGGAAGCCTTTATGTACCAGGCATATGAAACCCTGGAAGTCTGAGGCTGCGGAGAAGGTGTCGGTGAAATTTGACAGGAGACGTCTTACTTTGCCGGAGAGAGTGTAAACGCAGGGCCGTCAACTGACACGGAGTGCGAGGCTGAAACTAAAGTAAGTCGAGACAGGCTAACTTTCCCATAATAGCGCGTAGTTAAGTATAACGCGAGGGATTGCTTAATTAAAAACTCTCCCTTGGCTTATAACACCACGAAACCAAACCCCCCCTCCACCTCCACCACCACAACCACTGCCCCTTACTCTATTTAAACAACACTGCCGAGGAGCAGTCTGAACCGGAGGTGGGTTCAGGATCACTTTAAGCATTTCCCTTTGCAAGAAAAGAAAAAAAATTCTGATCCTTAGATTGACTCTCTTCTCTTGGGTATAGTTGACGGCTCTCTGAAGCTCACTCTTAGAGGGACCTATGCTGATTGTGTCGCCGAGGCAGCACACTCCAGCAAATGATATTAAGGGCATCAATCAAGGCACTTCTTTGCTGAACGTAATGAGTAAACAAGGGGGAGAAACAAATTGAGAATATTTAATAGGCAGGAGTGGTTTGTTCAAAAAAAAAAGAAAAAGAAAAGAAGCCACAGACGTGACGACAGGAGCAATCAAAGCCGGTCGAGTCAAACCTTAACAAGTCAATGAAATACAGAGCTTCTAAACTGCCGACCTATGCGATAAGAGTGGAAACACCTGATTAAAGTCATCTGTTTACGAGGTGTTTCACCATTGGCGAGGGTTTACGTTCTGTTTCTACCATCTGTATCAGGCTATTCAGGATGAGCGTGAGAGACGTTCGTTATTAAACCGAGAAAATTTGGTTTTCGGGAGCCTCACTGCTGTATAGACAATCCACTACGGGACTGTGGATGGTAGCAGAGGAGACAGCTTCAGGCCTGTAAACAGTAGGTGGGTTTACTTCTCTCTTCTCTCCACGGGAACTATCCATTAACAGATAATGGGGGAAAAATCAGAGTGATTAAGGCCCAGGGAATTATGGGTGAATACAAATTGACTCCACCTCTGTGTGGTGCGCTCTCTTGAGGTAGAAGCCCTGCGTATAAGAAACAAACTCATTTCAGAAGTACTACAAGGCCCATTAAGGCTTGGAAGATGCAGTGGATGGGGGTAGTAAGGTGGTAGGTGGGAGCGCAAAGGGATGGACTCCCCCTGGACCGAAGCTGATTGGAGGACTGGCGCCTGGGGGGAACATTACTAATATCTATTTCCTCCCTCCGCAGTTTGAGAAGGACAGAGTGAGTCGAGTGCAAAATGTTGAAATTAAAGTACAAGATTTAATCATGGCGCCTCGAAAAAAACTCACCCCATTCTATCAAAGAGATAATGTATGACACGTTCCGGTGATGGAAGCGTATTTGAGTGCCAGCTAATAAAATCAGAGAGATTGGAAAACCACCACAGCATGAGAGAAGACGCTTTACTCTGGTTTGCCTGTAGGGGAAGTGGGCATGTAAGAGACATATGTGGTGTTTCTGAGAGAAGCGCCAAAGATAAGCGAGGAACCAAAGTCCCTTTTGTCTGGGTCTCCAAGTTCAATGCGCGCCTGATGCTGCTTCCCAACCTCCAGAGGGAGAGGGATGGTTGAGGTTAGATCGTTGGCAGTGACATGTCAGTGGTGGTGACGCCCTCGCACAGCGAGAGCAAAGGATTCTGGGGGAAACATGTCTCTGGGAGACTGTCAGCTCTGATGCATGGCAGCTCGTCGGAGGTGCTAATCAGAGCGGGGTCTGGGCTCCTGCTAAGATCAGCCACTCTATGCCTACATTAACCGCCTCACAGCTCCCCTGGCTGCCGGGCCAGCGGTAGAAACAGCAAACTGACAGGGGTTTGTGTCGAGATAAACATGCGTAACGCTTGAATGGCGCTTACAAAAGGTTTAGTCGACTAGAACACCTTTTGGAGTTCACGAAACATGGTGGAGAAAAACATAAGGTCTCCTCCACAATAACCTAAATGCACTGAGCAGACGTTTCCAGTTGGGTTACGTGCCAAGAGTCCCTGCATTTGTGTTTAGTGTTGTACTGTTGGTTTTTTTTTTTGTCAGAAAATGAAGACTACATTCAGAGGTTATTTGAGGTTGCCATTAAAGACACATTTTTTTTTACATTACGAAAAACCATACAAATTCCTTAAAGGGAGATGTATACTTTTGCGATCGTTTTGCACAAATCAATGTGCTTCCTACATTTTGTGTTCATCTATTCATAGCTTATCTTAAATATGATATTAATAACATACAGTATATGTACAAGCTTACGGAAGCAGTGACAGTGACATAATGTAACACAAAAGTGGAAGGAAATTTAAAAAAATAATAATAATCTTGCTGTAGCTTGTTGCATGTCACTGAATACAACTGCTAGATTAGTTGTTGACGTCTCTCGTTTCTTACTCTCTAAGCGAGGTATTATTACAGAGCAGGTAAATAAACGACAGTGTGGATCCACAGGAAGAGAAAAACCGATGTGTTAAGATTCGCAGGTTGTGAAATTTTGGAGAGCCTTAAACAAAGAGTGACTCACTCTGTTGTAGATCTTGGGTGTGCAAGTATTTTTAGATTCAAAGCTGCTCTGAATTTAATGCATTACCCCGCTGACTGCCAAACGGAAACTCGCTGGTAAAATCAGAAGAAGCTGGCGTTTTAAGCAGGACCCGGTGCTACAGTATGCTTTGAAGATGGAAGCGCAGTCTGCCATTTTGTGTTTTCGCCCGGACCATTTTACCACCCGTTAGAACATCTGAAACACACAATGGCTAAAACTCGGTCAAATGAACAGTGTGTAGGTCACGGAGGCAGAGAAAAGGGGGAAACAAAGAAAAAAGAAAAAGAGAAGGGAGAAATTCACAACAACAAAGGCCTGAGCCGAGTACTTGTTAACGAACGATGTGTAGGCGCTGCAGCTGCAGGCAGGTATGGAGGTCCGGTGGGGACAAACAGTGCAGGCTGCTGAGATGGATTGCATAGGAGAGCTGGACCCCCTGCAGCCACACAAACACCATTCTACACCGAAAAGGTCTAATTTACTGCACACATGCCTATTCTAAACTGCTGGGCTTTTTCCTTATTAGGAGGAAATAAAGGTCAAGTGACTACGCCCTGACCTCGAAGGCACACGAGTGGGAATGAGAACGAAAAGTACGGCCGAGCACAAAAAACAGCCAAATGACCAAAAGAACAACTTTTTGGCAGAAGAAGAAGAAAAAAAAAAGTGGTGAATCTAACCAGAATCTCAAAAGAGCGAGTGGCCTGGATGTAAAAAGTTAATTACGGGCACATGCCCAGTTTTTTTCACCCGCCGTACTGTGGCATTGTCAGGCTGAGGTTTGTGGCTCTATGGGGTCTGCGGTCCACACAAAGGAACAGGGAAGGAGAGCGCGGCGGAAGAGGCCCCTTGGCTGGGCTCGCGGCGTGGAACACGGTACAATTAGCCAGCCCCTGCGTTCTGCCGGCTTATAATTATCAGCGCTTGCCTTAATTGACTCCCTTACCCTGCTGCAGAGGGACGGCCCCGCACCCCCCCCACACCCCACACCCACCACCGCAACCCGCCACCCCCACCCCGCTCGACGCAGGCCACCGAGCGCCACGCCAGGCTCTCCAAAGTCATTTAGAAAAGCGCTCATATTTTTCGACACAAAAAAAGGGGGAACATTTGGCGAGAGAGAATTCATCATCAGGTGTCTAGAGGTTTTCCTTAATAGAAAAGCTGAGTCCCACTGAGTGCGCACTGTGTAGCGGCCAGCCACGCATGCTCAGGACCAGCAAGCCGCCATTCACAGCGGGCCCCGAGACATTAGCATAATTTTATATAACACAGGCACCCGCACTGGAAATTTAATATATCTCAGCAAATACGAGACAGGCGTTTTGCATAATTTTTTTTTCCTGCTTATTTCTCCATCTAGCTTCCTCCCTCTCTCTGTCTCTCTCTCTCCGTTCTATCTCTCTGTCCTCACTCCATGTCTCTCTGCTGTCTTGTCTTCGTCCTCTCTCTCTCTCTCTCTAGCTTTGACTCTCCTTTGCCCCCGCCCTCCTCCGCAACCACCCCTCTCTCCTCGCCCCATGGTGCTGCTCTCACTAGGAGAGGGGAAGTTCATTACCTCAGCTAAATCAGAATTAGTCCCTTCATTTTGACGGGGCGAACTTCATTAGAAAGGCCCTTCCTTAATCCAGCAGGGAGAACTGATGAATCTACATGGGGGCAATAATTTGCTTCACACAGCACATTCAGCCACTTCCTCCACACTGATTCTCCTGCTTTTTCTCCATCTCTCCGGCTTTATGTATTCACGCTTACATTTTTACAAGATCTCCAGCCAGAAACCTGAGACAGGAAAACACCTGCATATAATTAACTAATGGCAGCAGAGAGGGTGTAAAGAATGAGTTATGCTGTGTGGAATGTCCCGTCTCCCCAACAGGCTTCAGGGCCTCTGGAGCAGCCGTCGTTGACTTGGCCGACACTCAAACACAGGCTGAGTGAACACAGTCTACGTCTCCGTGTCTGACGTTACTGTATAAAATGATTTCACTATGCCACGATCATGTTGTGGCGTTCACGGCACGCACATCTTTCCTACACGTGTAGATCGACTGAATAATTAAGTAATAACTTGCCGCAGCCTGTGTTTTTCTTGTGCTACTCCTTTTTTTTTTCACCCCCGGAAATCTATACGACACACAGTTTTGCAGGGATCTCTAAAAAGACGGCGCTTCAGCAGTTTCTTCACATTCTTAGGGAAAAAATAAAATAAAAAAAAGGAAAACTCGGGAGCGCTGAGATGTGAATCGGGACAGACAGCCCCTGACTGCCATACCACAGCGCCTGGTGTCAAACAGATGTGCAGCTTGGCAGCTAAGCTCCCCAGAAAACAGAGAGTCCACGGATTCCAGGGTGGCGCTGAGTCGTCCCGCTCGCCCCCCCCTCTCACTACTCCACCGTCCCCCAACAGTCCCCACTCCCCCACACTGTGCCCCTGCAGTCTCCCGCCCTCATCACGTCCACACAGGGGTCTCCTGACTGGTAATCTTGTCCCTCGTATGTGAAATCTCCGACAGCGCTGCTCTGCACTTTTACCCCCTACCTCTGTGGCTGATGGGTAAATTGGAATGGCGCGCCCTGCTGGTGCGGAGAGCTCTGAACAGACAGCAGTACACACATGCTGAGGCGCCCCTCGCACGCTCCGTCTAATATAGTGGACATGCACACTCTCTCCAAGCTGCAATATCCATGCACAGACACATGTCCACGCACAGACGTACACAAGGGAACATACACACACACACACACACACGCTCACAAAAGCTCGAGGTGAGTCGCATACACAGCCTCATAAGCACACGTGCAAGGGAAGTGTTCCATGCATGATCTGTTCTCCCTCATCTACATAAAGATTGAATCTATGATAAATACACAGGTTCGAGGGTCTGAGTCAATATATGTTCACATTTAAATGTGCACCAGCCTGAATGGCACAGCTGGAGTCCTCTTACAGAAGCTGCACCTGACTCCTGTTTCCACTGTTTGTCTCTATTATTACTGTGTACAATGTGGGACGGAACACACGTAACAGAAAAAGGAGACTATAACTGAATCCACATCGTATGATAAGCACTGCCAACTTATGCCAACCCTAATAAATACAAACAGAGCAAAGGCTAGCTGTTTTTGTTTTTTTTGTTTTTAATGCAGCCAGGCATCAGGGTGGGATTTCCCCCGAGGGCTGGTGGAGCTGTCCGAGGCTTCCACTCCATCGCTCTGTCTATTTTCCTCCTCAGTCAATGCTGTGAAGCATGCGTGAACGGTTGAGTCCACCCTCAAATCGCAGGGACGTCCTGAAATAGTCAATGGGACCTGAAGGGGCTAAAGATCACTGCAGAAGAAGCCACAGAGGCCTCCCTGTCAAAGGCAGTGCTTTCAGGGGGCCAGGGGTGAGGGGGAAGCCAGAGGGAGAGAGCCGGAGACATGACATACATTTCATTACACTTAAACCAACTGTGGGTTCAAGTCAGAGCCCTGGATTTCCAATGGCGTCTCAAAGGATGGAGTAAGTGGAGGTATAAGAGAATGGTTTTCACAAAGAACACAATGGGTAGGTGGACAAAGGCAGGCAGCTGGATTAATTGCTCGGGGCCTTGTCGGAATATTTTTTTCTAAGTACTTTGGTGTAAAGCTCAATTTAGTAGCATTCTTCACTCATATAAAACACACACACATGTGTCTATATGTGTGTGTGTGTGTGGATAGATGGATAGATAGATAGATAGATAGATAGATAGATAGATAGATAGATAGATAGATAGATAGATAGATAGATAGATAGATAGATAGATAGATAGATAGAAATGAAAAACAAATATTATTTATATATATTTTTTCCATGCAGTTGTGTTACATTTCTGCCCAGACACACAACTGTAGACAGGAGGGGAAGATGGTACTTATCCCGGACATGCCCAGAGTGGTCTTTTCAGTGAGAGCTCTCCTGGCCTTGTAGAGAGACTCCTTGTCCATTAAGACTGTCAGAAGATGCTCTCAGAAATGAGAGGCCATATCTCTGGAGAGGTCCGCAAGGAGCATGCTCAGACGGGGGTCGGGGTGGGGGGGGTGGGGGGGGGGGGGGGGGGGGGGGGGGGGGGGGGGGGGGGGGGTCTGAGGTTAAAGGAGAGCAGTGGGAAGATGGTACTTATCCCGGACATGCCCAGAGTGGTCTTTTCAGTGAGAGCTCTCCTGGCCTTGTAGAGAGACTCCTTGTCCATTAAGACTGTCAGAAGATGCTCTCAGAAATGAGAGGCCATATCTCTGGAGAGGTCCGCAAGGAGCATGCTCAGACGGGGGTCGGGGTGGGGGGGGTGGGGGGGTCTGAGGTTAAAGGAGAGCAGTGTAGTGGCCAATTCTATGACTTTGCTGCAGAGTTTAACACACTCTCTCTCAACAACATAGTGTAGCGACAGTTTGCCGTTATCGCTGCGACATTATGGAAAATATCATTTGCAGCCTAACCTACTTTGCTTTACAAAGAAATGTCTATTTAGAATCCCTTGGAGTATTATTAAAAGGGCTATAGAATTACAAAACACTATTATTATTGCTCGCTTGGGGGGAGCCCTCGCTCATTACGCATCTAAGACGTCGTGGGTTTTGATTATTCCATCAGCTTCATTCTCTTATTGTAGTGACACGCTCCTGCTATTTTGTTGCCAATCTCCTTCCGGCTGTCACATCTTTCCGAAGGATCACAAAAACCTTCAAACACATTCCTGATATGTCTTCAAATTCACCAGACGTCGCTTGATTCCCCTATTGAATTTGCGGGATTAACTTGAGGAAGAAACGTCTCATATTTCTTAACCGGTTGCCATGTCTGACATCAGAGCGTATGAGATTCCAGCGTACTGGTATTGTCCAGGGGAGGGAACCCTCACTCTAACCGTCAGCGCTTCTCCAAGTGGGACAGAGATGATTAAAACACACCATGGCTGTGACTGACAGACTCCCCACTGCTTCTAGAAGATGACATGTCTCCAAGTCACGCGGAAAAGCGACTCCTCTAATTTTAACTCCGACGACAACACTGAGCCCCCTCCGTCAAAAACCCGCAGAAAACAGCCTCGGCGAGATTCTTAACCACAATAAAAGTGATAACAACTAAACAGAGAAATAAGTTTAAAAACAACAATAGGGAGGATGGAGACAAAGGGGCTGAGAAGGCGCCATTTCCCTCTGGTGCACACAAACAGCAGGAACCTGTGAGCTTGTGACAACACCTTCAAACATTTCTGTTACTTTCACAGAAATATCTGATGCCGATGCTCCAACGTGATGCTTCCGCAGCAGTCCTGTCCCAGCGCACGTTCGACTTCGCGAGTGCTTGGTTACGGAAAAGAAAAAAAAAAAAAAAACAACAAAAAAACACCTCTTAACCGACTGTTTGACATTTGTCATGACAGGAATACGGCGAGAGAAGAAAGGAAAGGAGGAGTGAGAGGTGGGAGTGAAAGAGGAAAATGGAGGAGTGGCGGAGGGTGATCAATGTGTGAAATTGCATGTGTGAAAAAAATAATTTGCCGTTTTCCGAAGTCTGATGCCGTTCTCGCTCTTTTTTTCATGATAAGAGGGACGGGGTGGGGGGCGGGGGGGGGGGGGGGGGGGGGGGGGGGGGGGTTCCTGTTATTGTCATGTTGTGTAGACAGCTCGGGGTCGCGTACTAAATGATTCACAGAAAACAGAATCTTTTACATTGGCGTCAGCAATTCAGCCAGGCGCCCTTGTGGGGGAATTCTTTTTTTGTGTTTTTATTGAAGTCTGCACCGAGCGCGCCCAAAAGCTCTGACAGGGGGCCCCCGAGGGCGCTTGTCTTCACCTCCAAATCATAAGATGGAGAGACGACGCTCCCTCTGTGCTCTCAATTATACCCCTCGACACCCTCTTGCACACAAGCCCACAATTCTGCCCTCCCCACCCAAAAAATAAAACAGGCGGAGAAGAAAAGCCTTCAGTAATACAGTCCCCGTAGAGGCTCTACCATCGCGCTGCGCCACTGGAACAGCTGACAGGTTCGACGCGGCGGGTCCGTTCCCTGCGGTCTGTCAGAGTTGGTGCTACAGCATGATGGTTAGGACTTCTCTTCTCTGGGGATATGCCTCCTTTGCCTGCACCTACATACCCCTCACATGACAGGGCCCTCCACTGACCCCTGGAAGCTTTCTGGCTTTACCCCAATTACTCCTGCGGGTAAGTGGAACTACTGGTTAGGGTTAGGGTTTGGGTGTCCCCTCATGGATCTCTACCTCTCCCGTTCCCCCTGGTGAGTGGGAAACCCATATGAGGCTGCTGGCACATTCCCATTTGGTTGGGCTGGACCAGGAACGGGGGCGGAGGGAGGTGTGGGAGTTGTAAAAGGGTTGGCGTAATTTGATCGGAGGGCACAGCTGCATAAACAGGGGTATCGAGGAATTTCTGTCTGCCTGATGGGATTGACTTTGCATGAATGGCCCCTCTTTCCCCCCTAAAATGGGCCATTTTCCACATGTCTCAATGAATATGACAACCTCTCCAGCAACGAGAGTGCAATAGTGGAACTGGGCTCAAGGTAGCCGGAGTCCTGAGTCGAGCTGTGAAATTCTCCCTCTATCGCTCTGGCTGTCTTTGCTAAAGACCTCATCCAAGTCCTGCTGCCTGACCTGTCAAAAGCAGCACCGTCCTCTCGAAAATGCCCAAACAAAATAAACCAACAACCGCTGGCAGGGTCAGAGGGCAGCTGCTCTGGGTGCCTGGGCTCTGGCGGGCCTTCTGATTGGTGGAAAGGGCAGCGAGTGAAAGGGAATCTTTTCAAAGTGAAATCTCCAGCTGATGGCTTAGAGCTACACACCCCACAGTTTGTTTCTCTTGCTGCTGTCAGGAGTTTTGCCTGAGCCATTTGGAAGGATTAGAAAAAGTGGGGGAAGAAAAAAAAACTCAACTGTGCGGATCGTGTGTACTGTAGGGTCTGAGTGATGGCTCCGGGACCCCTCGGAGAGTGATAAACCTTTGACCTTGACAGCCCCCTGTGGTGACCCCTGACCTCTGGCTTTGTGCCACAGACACAGTGAGACAGGTGCAGGCAGGAAAATGACCACACCCCCACTGCCAAGGCCAAAGTCTCCCTCATCTGACCTGCCTGTCCTGATGGTCTAGACTCAAACTATGTAAGAAAAAGATAGAAAAAGAAAGAAAAAGATTGTTACTGCATTCATACCGCATTTATAAACCCAATACTGTAAAACCTATGTTAATAGATTTGTCTGTTTAACAGAATGAGTGGGACAGCGATGAGTGGAATGGGAAAGACAGGTGGTGGCACAGAAGCTTTATATGTATGCCGAGAGTCAGCAGTTGGATTCTAAGTGGATTGAGTTCGATAAAAAACAGCAACAACAAAAAAAAAACACTGTCAAACCTTTGTGAGTACTATTGTGTAAGAAATACAAACGTGGATATTATGAAAGTTGAGGTGCGGCTGTGGCGAGCGGAGCCACAATGACATGTCGTTTTCTGTTCCCCAGCAGGCGCTAGTTCCAAGGTCGCGCCAGTCTTTCTGCAGATCCATTTCCTCTCCCTAGGCACTTCCCTCATGTTGTTGGCCCAGTGATTCAATGCCTTGCATTAAGAGCAATTCACCTGCCTCCGGCGTCCCAGCGGCACAGGTCCCCTGGGGAAACCAGGTGGAGCATAAAAAAGTTCCACATATGGTAAAGTCAAGCTGCTCGGAGGCTGCCGAGTGTCTGCTGTGGGGATAGAGGCTCCTAAAAGGCCCAGCTGGTACTTGGAAAAGGGCTTCTGCATTACTACACCTCAGTGTCTGTATGGGCTCCCCTTTGGAAAGTGTTGGCCGGCGCACATGACCAGCCATTTTAGATTTCTCTCTCTACCCCGCCTCATCCCTCGCTCCCTCCCACCTTCCAACTGGTTCTGTATCCAATTGAACATTTGGTCCTCCACTGCTGGTTAATCAAATTCCTCCATCTGGCCCCCTATCCCTGTGGAACACAAAAGGTGCAGCCTGAGCCCGGGTCCAAGTGCATATTGGGAGGGAGGAGGGGGGGATGGAGACAGGGACTGCCTACCTAACTTACACAGCCCAGTCAACTAGATCAGGTACAGAGCATGAGGCCAGGCCCGATGGTTTTGGGCAAACAGGAACAGCTTGGGACTAAGTATCAGAGCCCTGCTGTTCATATAGAACTCGGGGACGCCAATGGGTTCATATGACAGTAGGAGGGTTTATGAGCTAATACCACCACATACACAGTAGAATACATAATAGACTGTGAAGCCGAAGTACTACTGGCTAAAACAGAGGGGAAGCACTGCCCTGAGACTGTGATGTTATTCAGTCTCCATGGCAGTAGAGGGCACTAGTTTTGAAGGGATAAAAAAAAAAAACACTGCTCAGGAACAAAGAAGGGGAAGAAAAGGGGCATAGTGACATTTTTGCTATACGTGCAAATCTGGTTGTTGTCTTCCTACGCTGCTTAATTGAATTTAGAGTAGCAGCATGTCAGTAACTAAGCAGCATCTAATCTTGCGCTCTGATCAAAAGGAGCTATCGTAAGATATCACACAAAGCCAGCAGCGATCTTTTAAACCCCCAGAGAGACTGTGGAGCCTTCACAAAATATATCTCCTTTACTACATATTTATTAGAGGAGACCTTTTCAAAAGCACTCCTCCTGCCGCACAAAGCTAAAAACGCGTTTTAAAGTGCAAGTCACTTTCACGGGGGAAAAAAAAAAGCCCACCTTACAACGGCGACACATATCCAGCTGATCACGCCGACTCGCGTGCTAAGATTCAGCGGGAGATCTGAGGCGAGGTGAGGACGGGGACATTAATTGAGTCGCTGTTACAGAAACACATGGCATCTCAAGTGCTAGCTCTACCCATCCATAATATCTATTGTATGATTTCTATTCATGTCCAACCATCCTTTCCCCTGCCAGGTGGCAAAACATGTGTCAATAATTAAACTGCTTTTACATAACAGGATACAGGAACACAATGCAATTTGCTCCCCATATTTCATTGGGCCTTTATGAAAACACATGAGAGAGTGTAATTAATCAAACCACTGGAATATGTGAACGGCAATTTCCACTTAATGGCACTTACAGGAATTGGTTCCCTTAAGCACCACGTTCTGTCGACTAAACGAGCGGGATTCATTTTCATCTTCACAGTTCAGACAATAAAATCTGGTGTGGATGTTAAACAAACCCATTTGACATTAGGACGTCTGAGAACAACGTCAGATTTGATCCGCGTGGCCTGGACTTTCGCGGTTTTGGACCCGGTGTGACTACGACGCCCGGGTTTACAGACGAACGGCACAGTTACAGTTGCGGTGCGTGACTCTCGTGCTCGGACTTACGTTCATATTCTTTTTAATGATCTTGCTTTGACCTCAAACCTGAGTTGAACGTTCCGAAATTCACTAAACCGCAGGAGGTGAACCACCTCCCAGCCAGGGACAGGAAAAGGATCATTCAGTGCTTTTAGTGGCTTTCTGTGAGAAAATGGTCCTAGTCTAAATGGCACCCATGTCCCTAAAAGTGTCTCTCTCTCCCTCTCCCCACCTTACTCTCCCTGTCTCCCTCTGCCTCTCCGAAGACTCCTCTAAGTGCAGCATCTTGTTTCAGTAATTCAGCCAGGCCAGAGACAGTGGAGAGAGGAAAGTAATCGATTTCGCTCTCATTTGGTTCCTCCTAGACTTGCTGTAAGGCCTCTTAGGGGAGTTCTGGACTATTGGACAGGACAACGTTATGGGAAGGAGTGTCATTGCGTTTAAGGTCATTGTTACACCGAGGTTTCATTTTGAGCATATTTTTATTGGTGTGCGGAACAAACCGGACAAACAAACAGTGCCGCCGCCATTTCCAGGATGGCAGACATCAAGACAAGCCTTCGCCGCTCATAACAATGTTGCCACTCTGAATGACAGGGAGAAATATCATGCACTCCAGCAACATGATCCACTGCAGAGACACACTCTGGAAACTGCAGCTAAGTACCACGCTTTCAGTAAGGTCCATAGGTAAAACCTTGCGTCTATAAAAAGGCACCGTTACTCAATAATTTAGAGGAAATGCCTTTACTGTATGATTACTATTTCTGCTTCATGCTTCATGACGTTTTTTCCAAAAGGAGGACTGAAAGAGAGAGGGAGCCTGAAAACAGAAACAGAAACCAAATGACACGGAAGATTGAGGGGGTTGGAATAACACTGTGCTTTCACGATGGAGGTTCGACGAGTTTCACTGCAGTTTCCAACGCCCACCTTTTTCAGATACAACACATCGTGCATTGCCATTTAGTTTATTACTATAAGATAGCTGAATACAAAATGACATATATTTAATATTGTGTGTTTGTACACTGATAAGTCACAGCATTACAATCATTTGCTTGTTTTTATGTTGTGCGCCATCAGTATATAATGTAAATAAAATGTAATAGAGGTTTATACCATCATTCTGTTGCCTAGTACCAACTGGCATGTACATATACATACCAGTTCAAATCCCACATATAAAACAGCAGGGGAAATATGGCCTGTACAGTACAGCCTATCAACTTCACAACATGGCCTCTTCAACAGGCTCACAACAATTTACATCCTCTGCATTTAGGCCCCGTCACCGTTTCGAGACATCCACTTGGTTTAGCGTCCATTTGATGACATCTGATTGAGATGTTCTTGCACAAACCAATTAAAAGCGCAACACAACTTCCGGCAGATCTTGGCATGTGTTAATTTCAAAACAGACGCCAATCTCGTGTGTCATTAAGAGTGCAGCAGCTGCAAGACAAACAAGACAAATCTATCTATTGTTTATTACCTCCTCAGGCTTTATACACAGAGGGCAGAATAAGAGAGGGGGAGGCAGAGGTCAGCGTAATTACCATCCGCTCCTTCCTTAGAGTCAGACAGTGCTAAGACATGCATTGGTAAATTCCACGGCAGCGTCGTATATCACATTACCATAAAGCCCCAAAGAGCTAACCTTTGTTCAATTCCATTTGATTCGGCGAGAGGAAAACAGCCTCACTGACAGCCTCATCTCGCCTCACTGTTCTAAGAGTTCAGGTGTTTGTCTTTCTGTCTCGTGACTGCTCGTGCTAAAGATGTGCTTTTCCATACCGGGTAGAATATCACATCATCTGGAGAGCTTCAACAAAAAAACGCAGCATGTTATGAAAATAACAATCAGCGTTTAGTTCTAAGCCACTTTACATACAGACTGCACTCAGATTATTATTGATTTCTATGGCTGCAGTAACACCAGCTTATATTTATACTTTTTAATTTGCTGCACGTAATACTCGTGGTATTACCACACGAACCCGGAAGCACTCTGCATTCTGGCTTCCGAGGACAAACAACAAAGTGCTGGCATTTTGTTGTTTGCCTGTTGACTGGGAATGAGAGCACCGGTGCTGACAGAGAGTGTAATACTGTTAGTAAGACAGGAAGCGTAGCAGTGATGTCTTCACACATACTTAAAGCCAGAGGCACGAGGAAGGACAGGTTTCACCAGAGAGGAAGACGGCAATGTAAAGATGAGACGGCGGTAAGCAGACGCAAACACTAAACGCATACAGACAGAAACCAGAGCACGCAAAAAAGAAACAAAACACAGGAGTGGACAAAGACGAGGGAAAGAGATGGAGCAATGTAAAGAAAGAAAGAAAGAAAGAAAGAAAGAAAGAAAGAAAGAAAGAAAGAAAGAAAGAAAGAAAGAAAGAAAGAAAGAAAGAAAGAAAGAAAGAAAGAAAGATCTGTGAATTTCCCCTTCTTCCCCTGAGGCCTCCCTTGATGCCAAGCATTCATCATCCAGCCTCTAATATCAGTTATTCTGTGGCTCCTCTGCTTACAGCAGAATTAATTTCTGCTTTAATTACTCTCATCGGCGGAATGCTGATGAAGGAGAGGGACGAGGCATTCTGGGACTCGGGCCTCATTCCACCGCTTTAATTTGAATGAATTCCACCCGGAGACGCTGGCAAACAACTGGCAGCCGAGCCCCGGGAGCCACTCTGGGACTGCGCAGAAGAGCTGCAGCCATGGCCCCCACCAACCTAGCTACCTTGTGTGTGCGCGCCTGCGTGTGTTTCTCAGGTTGTGTGTATTATGTGGCGCATTGTTGATTGTGTGCGAGGCGGAGCGTTGAAGTGAAAAGGCAGGCAGGAAGAACACACAAGATGAGGAAAATAGGGATTGATGGATTGAGTGATGAGTGTGTGTACAGTGTGGGGGCATGTTTGCAGGTTTTTGTGTGTGCGAGTCTTAGTGCGCAGCTTGCGCATGTTTGCGTTCTCATGAACGCACTCGGGGATATGGGGTGAGGAAGTAGAACGTCTACAGAAACAAAGTGGAAATGATTTCACACGGTGAATGACAGTGAAAACGGATCCATACGGGTATGAAATATATGAAATGTGAACAGCATCGCTGACTGCAGCCCACTGAGTAACACCACTGTTAGTTTGAGAGCAAAAATCATTAATAGTTAATTTGATTATTTCAGATATGGTGCGTCATACTCCCCGACCACCCCCCCTTCCACCGCCAAGTAACATACAGGAAATACCAAATATTAAATGGAAAAATCACAAATACATGTATGAATTGTAAAATGCTGTATATGTTAGATTCATAGTGAAAACGACTGTGGAACTGGTGTAATAACACAGCGAGCACGGCAGAGGAGCAGAGAGAATGGCCATAATTGACTTTTCTCCAAGCCATCTTGGTAGTTACAGAATGTAGCATATTGGATAAGGATTGTGATTGATTATGTGGGTCTGCCATACTGATTTTGATTAAATGTAACCATGGGTTTCTTTTCCAAGCCCTAATGAAGCAGCAATTTGAAACTGAGAGACTGGAGGATGCTAAGCCAGACTGCCTTCAGCCCCACGCTGTCTATTTGTGTACATATAATGCAGTGTGATCACACAGCATCCTACAGCTCTCCCTCTGCTATGACAGAAAAAAATATGTTTTTATGAGAGTAAAAAAAAAATATCATTACACATTTAAGAAAATAAACTTTGGTGCATGAATCTAATTTAATGCAAACCCAAAACAAACAAACAAACAAACAAACTCACGCCTATTAGTGGGGTAACGAGTATTAGTGCTCTGGGGTATGGATGTCTGCAGGGGTATCTGCACACCACCTCTCATCACACAGTAACATGACTGTAATTAACATGTATTCTGACATTAGAGGGAGATGCTTCCAATCATTTGAATCCGTTTAGCATCACTTTTTAACTTTCGCTTGCACATTCATCTCCTCCAATTTAAAGTTCTGAGCTATTCCTCCTCCGGCTCACCAGAGAACCGAGAGGTAGGTAGGCGTGACCTCCACTGACCCTGAAACCTCTGGACAGGTGGGCGGTGGCCTATGAGCACTGTCCATTTTGGCAGCAGCTTTCTTCCCTCCCCGGCAGGGAACTCAGGCCATGATGAGCAGCTGGGTCGCAAACACTAAGCACATTAATATCTTCTTAATGATAATAATCATTATGGCATAAGCACCTTCCCCAAAGTGGGAAAGCTCATGGAATGTGCCAGAGTAGCATCGTCGTTAAGGTACAAAAAAAAAAAAAAAAACACGGAGACGAAATGACTCTTTTAATGGGCAGAAACTTACAGCCACCAGGATAACGCAGACACTAATGTAATAATGTGATAATGAGAAACACAGATAAGAGATAAGACATGAGGGAGAAACCAGAAACACAATGGAACCGGAGTAAATGAATAAATAAATAAAATCTGTGCTTGAAACGGGGGCTGACACAGTTGCCACTGCAGATATACATTGTTACACACTGCATGCTAATGTGGACTTGACTGTATCGCAGAAATGTGTTTTAATTAGTGCGGCCTGTCTCTGCGGTTTCCTCATGTGTTAAGGCCATTTCTGGAGTTAGTGGAGTACTTCAACACCTTGTCTTCCTATGCCTTTGAATCCATTTAGTGGCACTTGCACGCCGCCTTTCCCATATCCTCGCCTCATTTAATATAACTGTCAGCATTCACCTATCATAGGCCATTATCTGTCTCATCCGCGTTCATTATTGAAGCTAATGATCTGTTGTCCTCTCTGCTCCCCATTGAAGGAGGACTACATTAAAAGTCTCTTACTAACTTAATTAGTAATTATAAATGTTAAAGATTAATCAGAGAGTGAGTGGCTTAAGGTTTACGTCTCTAGGCGGTGGTGGGACAAATGGAGAGACAAAGAGGCCACGGCGCTCCATTGTTCACACTCCACTGTCACGCTGGAAACGGAACGGGGGCATTTGCAAAAGAGGGGAAATCTGAGCATTTTCCCATTAACGACTACCACTAATGTGTTCAACAAAAAGAGGAAATTATCATTTGAAACCCCCCCCCCCACACACACACACACACACACATTTTTATATATTGTGCGAGGTGAGTTGCATGAGCTGCATTAGAACTACAGTTCTTCCACCTAAATAGAGTAGCATGTTATTTCCATTCTATAATCTACCAGCTCTACAGTAGTGGATATAATACTGTTACAGGAAGCAACATTTAATATGGTAACCTATGATGCATGCAGCACTCACATTATCTCTTTCTAACAAGATGGAAATAGATCCCCTTAATTAAATCCTGGGTGTACACTAATTCCTTACTAAATCTGCACCTCTCTGACAATTCCACATCAGCAGTACCGTGCACTCCAGTAAACATATAAGCACTGATATCAACATTAAACCTTAATAACTAATAAAGCTTTCATCCAGGGAGTTCCTGTGTGATTTCCATTAATGCGAGGGGAATCGCCCAGGACTATCTCTGTGTTTTCCGGAGCGTGTTGACGCTAGAGCCAGGGGGTCGGTACTCTCTGCAGGAGGAGGAAAACAAGGAGGATCCTTATCTGTGTTGAGTTGTGGTATGGTAAAGATGCAAACTACATCTCTGGCTGAGCCTTAACCGTGTGTGTGTGTGTAAGATGACGGACGTCTGTAAAAACAAAGAAATGGCTAGTATCCATTTAGAGGATCTGCCCTCTCTCTTGTAGAGGAGAAATGGCGGCGCTTTAGCTGAGCAGGGAGTCCTATCACATAAGACACACAGAGTGGGGTGATGGCGGGGGTCTGGCCAGTGGCCCACAGCACCTGAAACCTATTAAAGAGCTTTGGAACATTCCACAGGGTTCTTCCATTTTGGCCAGAGGGCATCATAAAGGTCCTCACAGAGAGGGTCGGTGAGAAGCAGACAAACAGCCAGCAAGGTAAAACACTAAAACTAGAGAAGGATATAAAAGAGCGTGACACCTGAGTATACCGCAAATGGTGGCGTTGTTTGTGTTGTTTCGTAGGAGGAAAACATGTTGTTTCCACCAGATCCCTGCCTTGCCCATGGTCCCTGCTGAGATGAAAATGTGGTCTACAGGCAAAGATGACGTTTTCTGCACTCGGATTCACAAGGACTTTGTCTTCATAAAGGAACGCTATGATTAAAACACGGACTGCTGGCAAGCCGAGGAAAACTTTTATCAACTTTGCATCAAATGGTTTGCCATCTGGACTTAAAACAGTGGGGGCCCAATAGCGCACTGACACTAAAAACAAAACATGCATAAACACATACAACCTGCTGCCAAATTTCTTTGAGATAGCCTTCTCCTCTCTGCTATGTGTGCATATATATCTGTGTTTTAGTGGTACCAAGGCCCATCTCTTTGGCTGGATCCGTGTCCATGCCTCAGTGTTATGCTCAGTGGGTTTAGCTCTATGGGTGTCTGTGGCCTCTCCTCTGGCCGCCCGTGTCCATTTGCTCTGCGGGTATGGCAGGCCTGAGCTGACAGATGGCCGCCCCTCTCCATTCCGCTCCAGAGTAACACAGTAACTGGTTTTTCCTCCGCCGTTGACCTTGCCACAGCCAGCCAGCAATCCAGGCTGGCACTCGGCCTGTCGAACAGGAGGGTAATGAAGTCCAGCGCTGCTCACATGATTATTAAGGCTTTGACGCTGGGGGGCCTTTCAGGACCCTACCCCCCCCTCCCCTCTCCTCCCCTGTCTGCCACAGCCAAAGTTTGATGAGGATGGTCATTCGTTACATGGTACTTTGGAAAACCACCACAGTGCACTGTAAGGAGAGCTCAAACTTTTTTTGTGATAGTTGGAGTAGCTGCTTGTATTCTAACATAAACCTCTCTACACTGAATGAACCGTGCAACAGTCAAACTCTTTCCTATTCAGTAGCGTAGCTACTGATGTCCCTGCGTGCCTGTCATTCCAAAAACACACTCCATGTGAGAGCCTCTGCACAAAGTTGGATCAGATCTGTCACACTGCTATTGGTGCTGACAACCTCTAAATGTGAGGCAGCCCGGCAGTAGAGCACCACTTGACTCTCACTGGAATTCTCTCCTACTGCAAGCATCTCCAGGCACGCTTGGAACCCTGGTCCCATCGGGGCCAGAATGGGATTTCAGAGGTATAGGTTGCAGCACTGACCTTTACTAAGGCAGAACTGTCTGTTTGCACTTCTCCCATAAGCCCCCCTCCAGTCAGACTGCTAAGCAACCCCATCAGACCAGGGGTCCGCGTGCACCTACGGCCTTGGTGACATCTCAGAGACCATGGGGAGGTGGAGTAATGCAGAGGTTAATTCTGATCATCCACTATTTATGGGCTTCACTTCAGAACAAGGGTTGGCATTAACACTCTAAAAGAGACATCCCCCCGTATATCAATAAAACATAGCACAGGAAGAGCCTACCTTTATTCAGGTCACCCAAGTGCCCAACTAGACCTGCACAGGAGGATTTGTAAAGGTACACCAATGAGTTCACCTTTTTCAAGATGATGTTTTTTTAATTACAAAAATGTTGGTATGGGTTAGGGTTTGTACTCTTGCAATTAGTTTGTAATTTATGTTTCGCGATTTCATCCAGTCAGCGAGAGGAATTTAACCAACATCACCATGGTGCCACCAGCCAAACCATTGCAATGCAGCAAGCGGCGGCAAGTGTTCACTGCGAGTTTGTACAAACAGGCCGTATGAACTGAGAGCATCAGATATTTTCTCACATGTTGGCCTGGTCTGTGAGGTGTGGGGAAATGTCAGGAAAATCAATAGATAAGGACCACATCAGACCCAGCTTGTCTGGCCTAGCAACAGAGCATCCCCATGGTGATGTCAATTACCCCTGCTTTACAACGAAAACCCCAGGAAGAGCAAAACAGTCTCTGCAATGCTGTAAAACTTTTAATGCAGTCTCCTGGTTACATGGAGGAATTTATAAGGAACTTTGTTCCCCCCCCCTCATCCAGACAGGTTGGTAACAGAGTGAATGTGAGAGTCTTATTGATAGCTCTTTTTTGCAACTCACTCTGTTTTCTATTCTCCTCATGGACGCCACATTAGTCAGGGAGAGGTATAATGTAACGAGCAGTAAGGTGCGCATAATTGCATATTAGCAGCAACACACTTGGCTGCACGGGAGGTGACTGTGCTAACGAACAGAAAGGTGTTATTAATCACCAATTAATAAAAGCAGGCAGATATCACACTCGGTATATGGCACGCATGGTTTCCTTTGTTTCCACTGACTGGTCCGAGCCTGTTCTCTTATTTATTTCATAAGATTGATCCTTTGCCGCGTTGTCGATCGAGTTCTGACTCTGATCCAGCCCCCTAGGAGTCAAATGAGGAGTGTTTGAGGCCATGTTTGTTAGCAGATTACATGTGTATGTGCTCTATGAACGAGTAACGAGTCTCAGAGACTGAGGGAACACCATCAGACATACCTAATCAAAGAGGATTATGGGGGGGAAAAACAAAGAATGAAACTACCATATTTGGTTTGTACACGGGGGGGGGGGGGGGGTGTACACAAGAGGGGGGGGGGCTTAACTGAGTGGTGAATGTGTTGCCACCAGGGCAGAGACAGTGATGGAGACCATGTAATCAGCATACACTGGCCAAGTAGCTCTTGGGGCCCAAGACAAGAGGACACATGTCAAGGATAATTTGTGGCCCTTAGCAAGAGACAAGACGAGGCTTTGGGCTTCAAATAGTGTTACAGCGTGCCTCCTGTCTGTTGCCCAACAAAGCCAACAGAATATCTTTTGGAGCCCAGTTCATTTGAGAATCTGAGCGCTAGATGGTGAGACGGCGTAAAATGTGGAGATAGTGGACAGAGGAGGGGAGGGGGCAGAGAGGAGGAGGAGGAGTAACTAGGGGAGAGCTAAAGGCCTCTCACTCGCTCTCCTCTCCAGCTCTGTAACGGCCCACAGTGCCTGCTTCACACAGAGCGGCCAGCTGTACAGCAAATGTGCCTTTCCCTCTCCGCCCCCGAACCTTTCCACCCCTCCAGTGCCCCCCTCCGCCTGCGCCGACCAGGCCACCGGCTCCTCTCGGTGAGAGAAGGCTCCTCCCTGACTTGGCTACGAACTCAGTGTTGTCACCAACCCAAAAAAATCCATAGAGGTGACCCCAGAAACACTTTTCTGGGATGCGGTTTGGTTTGCTTGTTTACAATTGTCCTTCTGAGCGCTGCCACCTTGGCAGCAGCTGCTGGGGATGGACAGAAAAGTGAGATGAGAACTGGACTGAAAGAAGATATAAGCGAAAGGCAAAACCCCTTTTCGCCTTTAAGACAGAGCCCGTGTTTCGAAACATGTCAGGACTCTAAAAATCCACACGGGGACATTTGAAACAGTGCGATAAATAGGCCAAACGTACCCCCCTACGCGGCTCCAAATGTCATAGTTTACAGCGGGGTCAAAGTGAAGCAATGGGGTGGCATGATGGCATGCTGATAAAACCAAACAGGCTTTTGTGTCAATGGAAGACCTTCAAAGATCCTCTTAAAGCAACAGACAACTTTGTGGAAGCGCTGTCATTTTTTAAAAATTTCTGCCCACTGCAATAACTACAGATCGAGGTGGCAAAAACAAATCCGACGGCCAAATTTGTTTTCTGATATCAAAGAAGAATAGCAGCGAAAGGTCTGATAGTGACTGCAGCAGCTGAAAGCTGTATAAATCTGTGCGTCTCTGGAGAAAAATCGGACACCCTCAATTCTGTAAGTGTGCCATGCCAAAAAAACTCTAAACTAAAGAGTGGCCAGCTGTCTTCTGGCCTGCTATTAAATTGCTCCTTGGATGGTGGCGATATCATTTTTTTCTCCATAGGAGTATCGCACCAGGTCCCCAAACAGAGCGACCAGCTGTACAGCAAATGTGTACTGATCCATCTGGGCCCTAGCAGGCTGCGGCCTCCATCTTAAGACACAAGGGGCCGTTCACAGGCTTGGCTGGTGCTGGCCCCGCAACACGCCCTTCTGCATCCATGGCCACCTCCTTCCCTTTCATTTAACTCCGTTATCACACTAAATGCTAAGTATCTGGGCATCCGAGCTGAGCTTTATGTCCGAACTAGGACGACATCATCTGAGTGTAATATCCATGCATCAAAATGTGCTGGCAGTCACAGAGAAGAAGCAGCCATGAGCACTTTGGCCCGATGGGAGGAGGTGAGGGCGGAGGCTGAGTGCACTGCAGTTTAGGGAGACTATTGTATTACAAAGGCAGCTAATATAGAGTTGTCTGGGTGAGACAGGCTCAGGTTTTGTTGTTCCATACACTTAGCACTATGGTTATGTCATGGCACACCACTATATATAGAGTTATCAGTGTGAGCTGACACCATGGAGCGGGGCATGGATGAAAACAACACCCCTATGAATCCAGCGTCTGCTCCATTACCTACGCTAATAACGCTGACAGCTGAGCGGAGATGACCCCAGCCCCCTGTTTCCCCTCTCCTGTGCAGATGGCCATTAAAAGGAGAAAGTGTCCCTTTTTTCAGCGGAGAAGGTATTTAGAGCTTTTCCAAATGAGTATTTTTTTTCTGTGTTTTTGGCCCACATTGGCTTTGCAGTGATTACAGGCTGGATTGAATTTAACCCCACGCAACATTGGAGCAGGATTCTTTGGAAAGCAACGGAAAACCTTTTAGATCAACATATATGCTGTGACACAACGAACCCGACGCATGTGTTTTCTTTAAAGCCTTTCACTCAAACCATATTTTCATTTGTTCGACTCAGGTCCATTTTTCTTTGCTTTTTTTTTTTTTTGTTCTTTTTGGCATAATGCAGTCGAGTTGAGACAAATCCGTCTTTCGACTTTATGTTCACGATAATGTTTTTTTTTCTTCTCTCCATATTTTACAAATCAACAAACGCATCTTAACGGAACACCTTTTGAGGAGTTTGATGAAAACCGCGATTGTGTTGGATACAAAGCAACGCCATATCAGAAAAGTAAAACATCAGACAATAACCCAATCACCTATCCTCCTGTTATCTTAAGCTGTCTGAATTCTACTATTATGGAGGAACTGTGCGCTTGTGCCGCAGAAAGACATAAAATAACCAGTAGGGGGGTCTGTTTTCTACCCTCCCAGTGTGCTCCGTGCCTGGCTTCATGAGAGGAAGGACTAATGCTGGCATGGTACTGTATTAGGCACCCCCAGTAGAATAGTGGGTGAGCAGATCGCAAAGATGAATACAAAATACACACCTACACACTCTCATCTCGTCTCTCTCCTTTGCAAATACACTGCAGCATCAAAATCACAAATCACATGCCTCTGATTGTTTATGCACAAACAGTGGGTCCCTGATAGAATTGCCTACCAGTCCTGATAGAATTGCCCACCGTGTTTAAATTCACCTGCGCCTAGAAGCGTGTCCCAAACAGAGAGACGGTTTGGTTCCAGATCAATGAGTCTCTCTCCCACTGAAGACAACAGATAATGCAGTGTAATGAAAGAGCCACCAAACGAGCTGAATAAATGAATGAATAAAGGAACGTGAGACCGGAATTCAGACGCCTACTTACTGCAGGCAAGAAAACCTGTTTTCCAATTGTCTGTTCTCCACAAATTATTCCGCCTGCATACAAATGACAACCAAAAGTAAAGACGGTTCGAAAATGCGGAGGTTAACGTTACACCAGCATTCTTTGTTTCTGAGTCTTGCGAGAGGAAATTTTGAATAATTTTGCGATAAACAAAGTAATAAAATCAAAAGTCATTATTTATCAGCTGATTTGATGTAATTAATTGCTGAGAACATGAAAAAAAAACACCTCAGTCCATTGAACAGTTGACTACTTAAGTAATAAAGGCACAATAACCAAGCAAAAACAAGAACAAAAAAAAAACAGAAGCTATGTGAAATTATATAAATTTAACCAGTTTAAATAAAATAGGTTTTGGTATTTCAACATTTAAATAGTAATATAAATCCATATTGTAATTTGTAAACCAATATTTTCTACTTTATGTTTCGACTCCTTCAAACTACTTTCATTACAGAGTGGTTTGAAGTGGAGAGATTCTGCTCCACAAGCATGCACACGTACTATTTTATACAGTATCATTCACATGCATGGGGAAGTGATGGTGATGGTTTTATAAAGTCACAACACTGGGGATGCAGTTGATGGTCAAAATATTAAAATAATTCCACCTATTTGGTGATGTGATCCAGATACTTGTGAGCCTGAATGAGACAGGGTCAAATATTTTATTACATATATCATGTGATTTAATATTTTAAAGAGAATATATCTGAAATGCATTTAAAAGATCAAATAGTTTCGTAAATTTAGGTGAATTACCCTGAATGATTTGTACATAACAGTGATGATGGTTGCACAAAATCTTTCACTGCCAATCGGTGCCCCACTGATAAAATGTGTGCTACATAGTATAGGTACTTTGGATAATGTACAAAAACACATTTTAAAATATACCGAATAGGCACTATTTTAATGACTGTTGCAGGTGGGCAAGAAACGTTAACAAATGAAGCAAAAATTGTTGTCTCCTACCCAACATGTGGTTGGCCACGTGAACTTGGATGTCCCATTCACTGTAGAACACCATCTGACATTTGATGCACTGGTATGTCTTCTTCTGTAAATACACACAGAACAGAACAGAGAGGAAAGCGATTATTATTATGTTCTTATAACTCCAAGTTGCAAAGCACTTTTGTTTTACAAGTTAAACATCACTATTCATACCTCATCAGTTTGTGAGGGACTGGCTCTGGGCATCGGGGACACCTGCGGGGTCTTGAGATGGCCGCTGTTGCTATCGCCTGCTTGTTCTCGATGTACTGTCTGGACATGGTTCTGCAAATCTGCCTCTGACTCAAACTTCACATTGCAGCTGGAGCATCGTGTCTTTGCAACAGATGATGAGGACGTGGAAGAGGATGACGACGATGAGGAGACTGCTTTGCTTTTCCCGTCCCCAGGGCTGAGTCTGTCCCCTTGGACCCATGCAATTGCATTTGGTGCTGGAGTATGGGCCCCGCCCTGTTGTTGCTGCCTTCCTCCATTTACTGTTGGACTTGAGCTTTTTGAACCAGCGGCAGTAACACATGATGCGCAGAGTCCGTAAGGCAGGCCGTTGATGTCCAATTTCACTAGGTCTTGTTTGGACCGAAAGTCTTTCAGACAAGAGGCGCACTTGAAAAGTTTCTGAGCATGGTGTTGCTGCTGGTTCTGAGAAATAGCACTGCCGCGGCCCATGGGTTGATTGGAGGACATGGTGCCGGTTTTCTGCATGTGAAATGTACCATGGATCTTGAGCTCCAGTGTGGAGGTGACTGTCTGCATGCAGACCACACAGCGGAAACCTGTCAGGGAGTTCCTCAGGTCAGGGTGCATCTGGCAATGTTCCAGGAAGTCTTCCTCACTTTGCAGTGGCATCTTACAAATGCGGCAGCTTCCTGTGTCCAGACTCTTGCTATGGGTGACCTTGTGCTCAGTCAGGGTGAGTAAGGAAGGGAATCGCTCACCGCAGATGGGACACATGTAGTGTTTGACTGGCCCAAGGTGGGTCTGCATATGTTCCCTCAGCCCAGCTTCAGAGAAGAAGGTACGAGAGCAGACATTGCACTTATGGTTGCCCTTGATCATTTCAGCTTTCCTTTTCATCATAGCACTCTCACCTGGGCGTATATTGTGGTCTCTTAACTGGTGGTTGGTGAGAAGTGACTCCATGGTGTAAGATGCCCCACAGATGTCACAACCAAACATGGGCTCTGCAGTGTCCACCTCTTCCTCACTTCCATCATGGCTGTTCTGGGACTCCACCACAGACCCCCCTGCTGTCCCTGGGCCATGGCTGTTAGTTAGGAGACCTTGTAGCTCAGCATCCTCCTTTGGCTGGCCATCCACAACACTTACAGTAGAGCCATTGGCACCACAATTCTGTGCCTTTCCATCAAACACACAGTGTTTCTCCCTCAAATGTTTCTCCAAAAGGACGATGGCATGGAAAGCCTTACTGCAGAAGCGGCAGTTATACTTCTTGCTATGGGTGGTGATGTGGCACTGAAGCTCCACCTCTGTGCCAAAGGATTCTCCACAAAAAATGCAACGATGGGCACGGCCCTGGTTTTCCAGATGACTGTGTTTTACATGTAGTTGTAGGTCAGTCTCATGCCTGAAGTCCCAGTTGCAGGATGTGCAGCGATACACCTTCTTTTCGTTGCTGTGCTTGACAGCCAGGTGCAGCTGGGTAGACACCTTTGAGTCAAACACCTCTTGGCACAGAGTGCAACGAAAGAACACAAAGGTGTGCATGTCAAGTAGATGCTTCTGCAGATCATCCACAGAAGTAAATTGCTTATCACAGCTCTCACAGATGTAATAAGTGGAGGTTATAGTGAAATGAATTGTCACATGCTTTAGCAGGGACTCTTGGTTGGGGAACTCTTTGTTGCACTGTGGGCAGGTCAGTTGAGGCTGAAGGCCATCCAGGTGAGTTTTAAGGTGAGTCTGGAAAAGGTCCAAGCTGGTATACTTGGCTCCACACTGGTTACATATGAACTCACTGGAAGTGCGTGAGGCTGAGCTGCCTTGTTTTAGCATGGTAGTTTCCACAGATATGGGAGAAGACGGGCTGAGAGTACGCAGAGATTTTTTCCCATTGTTGATGTAGTTCAGTGCCAGTGGAATGTTCTTGTGATTCTCCTTAATGTGTTTGTTGAGCTTTAGAACACTGTTGAATATGGGGGAATTGGTGCAGTACGAACAAGAGTACACTTCTACGATAGGCTCCTTGGGAGTAACAGCCAGGGGGGAGTCAAAACGCAGGCTTCCCCCATCACAGTGAGTCTGACGAACATGCTCCTCCAAGGTAGCCTCTGTCAAGAACCCCATGAAGCACTGGGGGCAGAAGAAGGCATTGCTCTCTTTCGCCACAGGACTGGGAAAACCATGAGAGCAGCGGATGTGCTCCTGAAGTGCATTGAGGTCACTCAGCACCTCAGGACAGAAGTTGCACTGAAGGAGAGCATCAGGCAAACTGGCTAACAGAGCAGCATGGTCTTCTGCATTGTGGACCTGCTTAAGATGTTCATTTAGATTGAGTAAAGAAGGCAGAACCTCCAAACAAAACTGGCAGGTATGGGCCTGCTCTGGCTTGTCAAGATGCATTGTCCGCAGGTGAATCTGAAGCACAGCCAAGCTGGAGAATACTTGCTTGTTGCAGTATATGCAGCTGTAGGAGACTTTAGGTTGTTTGGAGGAACGCCCTCCAATGTCTGACGTGTTCTGAGCAGCCCTCTTTCTCCTGCCCCTTGTTTTGGGCACAGGTGGTGCTGTCTCCACCATTGTGGAGCTATCAACAGAGAGGTTGGAGTCCGGAGTGGTGCTGGAGACAGATGTGTATCCAACTGTCAGCAAGGAGGGACTGTTACTATGATTACTTGATTCAGGGAGCTGATGGATGTCCATGTGAGCATAGAGGTCCTCAACAGACAGAAAGTGCTCAGAGCAGATAGCACAGGTGTGGCCCTTCCTGTCTCGGCTGTGGGCCTGATCAATGTGGGTCAGCAAGGTGCCCTCATCGCTGAAGGGCTCATGGCAGTAGATGCACTGCAGGGTGGCACCTAGTCCTCCATCCTCTGATGGAGAGCACTCTGGGTGGCACTCAGCAATGTGCCTCTGGAGCTCTTCTGGAACATCAAAGCCCTCCTCACAACGGCTGCATTTGCGTGTTTCTTTCAGCTTCCATTCATCACCTCTAGACAGGCTGGAGGTGCTGCCATCTTTGCCCCTTTCATGTACTTGCATGTGGCCATGGAGGGAGCTAGAGGAGAGGAAGCCTCGGCGGCACACAGGGCACTTGTGGGGTTTGTTGGAGGCGTGAGTTTTCATGTGGATTTTGAGGTGATCACTGCGGGAGAAGGCAGAGTCACACTCTCCACAGTGGTACTTCTTATCACCGGTGTGGAGCTTCACGTGTCGATCCCTGCTGCGCTTGTGCTTAAACAGTCGGCTGCAAAAGGTACAGCTGAAGGGGAGTTTATCACCGTGACTCTGTTCGTGACGCTTGAGGAAACTTAGGCGACTGAAGGACTTGTCGCAAAACTGACACGGGTATGGCAGGCCGGGCCCCCCTTCCTCCTCGCCAAAATCATAGTCCTCGCAGTGTCCTGGAGAAGTTTGGTCCTTACTGGAGGGAGATGATGCTGGCCAAGAACATGATGGATCATCCTCGAGATCAGCGCCGTCTGGAGAGACAAAGAAAGAAAAAGCAAGAGAAGGAGAGACTGTGTAAGAGGTGTGTTTTTTAAAGACTGTATTAGAAACTCATTTGTCTCGCTCTTTGAAATAGAAGTGGTGGGCCACCATGGTATTATTTGTCATAGTAATTATATAGTAGTGGATTATGAATTCAGAATTCTGTGTTACTTAGACCATTTTTTTTCTTCAGCGGAAACAATAGCTCGCCTTGGGTGTTATGTAAAAAGTTACTTTTAAATATGCAATTTTAAGTATAATTAGAGAGGCGAATACGTGAAAATACTTTTACTACAATTAACCTTGTATGTGGCCACGTAATGGCTTAGCCCACTGTGACTCAAAACGCAATCTCTTTGACATTTAAAGCCGACACAAGACAATGGCTGTACTTTAGGATGTAAGCATAGCATGAGGTAAATTAGAACATTTTTTATTATTCCTGAACAATGACTCCAATGTTTTTTTTTTAAAAAAAAACAAGTCCTTGAAATGACCTTACAAAAAAACAGTTCTGAAGAGTGAAAGAGAAAACATGCAATTTAAACTATAGCTATACGTAGCCTTTAGAAACCCTCCATTGGAAAACAGGTGATTTTGTTAAACATGAGCCTTTCAGGGCGTCACATCATAGATATGACATTATAGTATATACATTATTGTCATACATACATACATAATGTGGTTTGTGCTAAGCTGTGTGTAAGCTGATACTATATGGTTGAATGTGTTGGTGTGTGTGTGTGTCTGTGTGTGTGCACCTATTGAGGGAGCAAGGGAAGACAACCAAGTGACTAACAGTCTAACTCAAGGACAAGCAGGTGCAGAGAATGACCAGTCAACTGACAATACAGCCCCCATTCGTTTTACAATCACTTTAATGTGTCCCTATTCAAAGTGCTTTGTTGCCGACATTCCATTCCTTCAGCTCACTGTACGCTGATATGAATGGAAAACACACAACACCACTTTTCCACCAGTTCAAAAGGTTACTGACCACTTCTTCCCGCGGCAGAACTCTAAGTGCTGTGGACTTCCTTACCTAAATAAAACAACGTAATCCCAACCCCTTCGGAGAAAAAAAAAAAAAACTGTGTCAAAAGGCCAAAAGTTGGAATGGGAAAAACAAGAGGAAACTGACGAGATTTATGAGAGGGACGAAGGAAAAGCACAGGCTCTTTCCAGGATCCAACCTCTGTCCTCTCCTTCAGCTGACAAATCTAAGTCTCTCTTTCTGTTGTTTTTACTGGGAGATCTGCCCTTTGTCAGGATACCATGCCCCCTCTGAGCACTTACCCCCATCAGGGCCTATCTTCAGGAAACAGATGGGGTCGGAGGCCATTCCCTTGCCCCTCCAAACTGCTGAAAGCGGCACATTGAGAGCCCACCTCCACACCGTGGCCCTCCCGGAAACCTCCCACCCCTGGCAAGATGCCCACTCTGCACACACATCTCACTCAAGGAGCAAACCTTGCCTGATATACTTGCTTTATATCATCACACATGTCTCTGTGTTTTCTCTCTGTCTCCATCACTCTCTGGTTTGAGGGAGGATGGGTGACTCAATGCTATGCCCTCCTCCACAGAGGGGGCGGATCTGCCCTCTCTCACTCTGCCTCCCAGGGTATAGGAGGAGAACACAGTGCAAGAAGAATGACCCCAGCCAATGCCTTACAGCCATACATATTGGCTTTGAGACAATCGTATAAAACAAACAAATAAATGGGCCAGTATGCAAGGCTAAATGAAATTCCACTGTCTTAAATGAGGATGTCTTTGCCTTGAGACATTACTAAACAGTCAGGACAGCCTCGTTCCATTTTTGTTTTGCTGTTGCTCACTGTTGATGTATATTATTTATTTAGTGCCTTCACTCCAGTACCACACATGCATATAATCGTGTCTGTGGGGGACATGTGGGAGTCACAAACATTGCTCAACTGGCAGAATGTTTAGCTGGGCGAGCAAGCAATGTTAATATTAGGCCCGTGAAATATTAAGAGAAGCCGCTGCATGATAAAATAATGACACAATATTTTATATTACAGCGTAATAATGTCATCCATTTTCACTTTGACTTGCACATATTTTACTTGTCGAGATATCATCAAACCAGTCTGACTTAAATATATTCTATATGTGTGCTGGAGCAACAATCCACAGCTACTGCACCAAGAAAAAGATTGTGCCCTCTGTTGTACAGTGTTTGACTATCAAATAAATAAAATAAACAATAATAAATACAACTACCACTACTACTACTACTACTACTAATAATAATAATATAAAAAATGATACTACTACTACTACTTCTTCTACTACTACTACTATTATTACTACTACTACTACTACTAATATTAAAAATGATACTACTACTACTACTTCTACTACTACTACTACTACTACTACTACTACTACTACTATTAAAAATGATACTACTACTACTACTTCTTCTACTACTACTACTATTATTACTACTACTAATAATAATAATATTAAAAATGATACTACTACTACTACTTCTACTACTACTACTACTACTACTACTACTACTAATAATAATAATAATAATAATAATAATAATAATAATAACAATAATAATAATAATAATAATACAACTTTACATTTCAGGTAAAATTATACAAATGCCACATTTGCCACCCACCCACACACACACACACACACACACACACACACACACACACACACACCATGAAAAAAAACCCCTGCACAATCAGATTTTGACACATCAACATCTACACAGAAAACATACAGATTCAGGCGCAATGGCCAAAACAAGTGTGTGAGTAACTGTAGATGAAAGTGCAATCCACCTCAGGAGACTGCAGGAGGAAAGCAAGAGAGAGACTTTTTTTTTCTTATTCACCCAGACAAGAAATACCCAGGCCTCAGCAGCAGCCTGAGTAAATAAAAGAACGGGCCTTACTTCCCTGTCTCTCGGGCCGGGGGCCTGTGCACGCCAGCACTCTCTGTGCTGCTGCCAAAGGGGATGCTGGGGCCTGAAAAACTACACCCTGCAGCTGAAGGGCTGTCTTTGTTGGTCTGCCAAGGCCTTCCTGAGCATCCTCCAGCCAACAGCCTGTCACGTCCTGGGAGGAAGACCTCCATCTTAAGGCCTGTCCCTCTCTGGGAGTTCTGTCCCTACCCCCTTCCATCTCTTTTAAATGTCTCCTATATGGAACAAAACAACCTCATTTTGAGTGCTGCTATAGGCGATGGCATAAAATGTGTCATAGCTATATTTACTGGTAAGACGTAAAAATCCATCCTAGGTTACAGTAGTTTACCCAAAAACTTTTTTGATAAAAAGAAAAATTAATCTGTCACAGACAAGCAATAAAGTTATGCAGGTTTAATAAATACAGCAAATTTAAAACAGCTCCACGGTATATCATTAATATTTATTTTTCCAATATTGGGAAAGTAATCACAAAAAAATTCCCCACTCACATGCAGGTCTCAGTTTCCTCTGAGTCAAACTGAACTACTCTTTGTGCACCACTTCCTCTATGTTCATTTATAGCACCCTTTCCCAGAGTAAATACTGCTGTTCAAATAAGATCCTTAATGCTGGGAACAGGTATGGTTGCCGTTTCTGTACACAGCAACATATACTTCTCAAAATCCCCAAGGATCTTTTTTGATTCATGCTAAAAATGTATTTGTGAATTAGTAAGATGTATAAATATGTTTTCCAAAGAGCAGGTAATTAATTTTTCCGGTGACACTGTTTCCCATTTGGACTGCATAACACATATGGTAGACTTTTCCAAAAATGCTAATGAAAAAATGATAATTAAAAATGATAATTAAAATGTGAAAGAGTTCCTACAATTCAGTTCTTTGCAGACAGTCTAATTTTCATGTGAGGTGCTTCAAACATATTAATGGTTAGTGTCTGCAGTGGCACAATCGAGAAAATATATTATATGTACAAACTCATACACATTCGGAACGTGTAAGGTTGGGTTGATGAAACAGCTTCACAAATATGGAGGAATATGAAAAAAAGCCTTAACAGGTGTACGTGCCCGAAATAAAACTGGATATAGTATAAACAATCCTTATGTTAAATGTGATGGAGCTAAAGCTAAGATGTTCAGTTAAACACGTGGTGGTATAAATAGTGTAAGAAAAGCAGACATGGGGTTTTGCCAGTATACCAGAGAAACCTGTAGGCACAGGCCTCATCAAAGCTATTTAGTTCTTGGCACCGGGACGTGTTTTGAAATGTTGACGTCTGTTCACAATGAAAAACCACTAAAAACGCACAAGGAAAAACTGCATTGCAGTAATATGTGTGGTGGAACGGTTACAGCATGCTAAAGATTTTTTTTTTAACATCCAAAAATTTAGTATTGTTCGTATTTGTTATTTCTGGTTTGGTAACAATATTTTTGGTATTATTGTTTGTATTATATTATATATTATATTGTTTGATTATAATGACTGTGCACCCTCTGAAATCATTCAGTAGCCATGGTTTGGGAAAAAAACTCAAGGGTTCGTGTCTGAGGTCCTGGAACCGGTTCAAGATGGCTTATCACTGCCTGACAGCATAGTACATCTCTTCTATTGAGGAAGCCAAACCCTTATCCATGTCCAGGACCTTATCTTATCAGAAAAGTGTTTTTACTATCACTCATCTGCCACATCTATAGAAAGCTTGACTTTGTTCAAAAGCCATTCCGCTGAAGCACATCCCGCCCGTGCTTCCAGACGCCAAACCCTGTCATCCTATGTGTTGTACCAGAGATCTGCACGCAGTGGTTGTCATGAAAGATGTGTTTGTGCGAGTGTATTTGTGGCACATTGGGGATTAGGGATTCATTGAATAAACAAAAAGCTGACAACTTGTCTGATGTAACACCATGACCCCGCTTCATATTCAGGGAGGGGATCTTTTTACAGTTACTGGGAAAAGTAGTGAGTATTTCCCGCGAGACAATGCATGTGTCATCTCAACGATTTTCCTGTTCTGATGCCCAAATAGCAATGTGTGTCTGAACAACACACTATCATGTGTGGCCCTGTTTGTGACACAACCACTTAAGATCTAATAGAGGAGGTGGCGAGAGGAATTTTTTACATTAGCAAAGACTCAAATCTCCCTCATTGCGGGGTGTGGGGGTGTGTGGAATTTGTGGGACTAATTCCAGTCAGATGAACGAATCACTCGGTCGGTTTCCGGACGGAGAGCTCAGAGGACACGGAGCTATTGGAAAAGGCCTGGTGCGGGTAGTCACAGTAGTCCTGCTGCATCCCTGTTTTAAGACATCAAATCCATTCAAAATGAAACACTGAAAATTCCCAGTAGCTGTAAACAAAAGGACCAGGTGGCTAGACGTGGCACCATCCAGCTGATTAACACACACACACACACACACACACACACACACACACACACACACACACACACAGCACAGCACAGCACAGCACAGCACAAATAGGCACAAGTGGAGGTATTTAAAGTAGTTGCTATTTATCATTACTCATTACATCCTCAGGTTCAAATATAGTATAGGTACTTTTTACGCGTGCTCTGTGTATACTTAGCTTGTCTCCGTCTTTTCATCTTCCCCCCCCCCTTTCTTAGCAAACACAATATTTTTTACACATGGCTGAGAAATGTCAGGTCCCTCTACCCCTTTGCAAGGGATCAATCAAATTCACCGTGCTACGCGATGAGAGGGAGGGGCCGCGTGAGGCGACTGACGGAGCAGCGAACAGGGATGCGATCTTTCCCTGGACGTGGTAGAAAAACGGTGGGTGAAATGAGGATTCACTTCCTGGGGTTTCATCAGTGCACGAGCTACGAGCGAGTTACAGATCTACACACATACGCAGTTGGAGGCAAAACGCACACACCACCAAACTGCACTCTATGGGATTTTATTCTTTTTTTTTCCCCACACAGGGCCTGACACAAAGAGCTGGGACATCAAGCGCTGTCCTGACTCTGTGTCCATTATTCTGGCCCTCATGGCTCTGTCTCTCAACCATGGGGAAGCAGCAAACTGTCAACTACTTTGTCCACATTACCCACGTCCCCCAGCTCAGACAGGAGCACTTGGTCACTGTCCCAGAAATCACGGCGCCCCAGTGGTGTCCCAGGAAAGTTAGACAAATGGAAGGCCAGAAGAGGAAAAGTAGGGCAGCCAGTCATCCTTTACTGGGCTTTTTCTTCCCATAACACTGAGACACAATGAAAAGTAGAATTCCATTACTTATGTGCACGCATCTCGACACCTCCCCGCTACGCTGATGCCTTTCCGCCAACGCGGACAAACTAAGATCAATGCCGATGATGATAATCGATCGATGAGATCTTTCTTAAAATAATGTCAAGCCTCCATGAAGGAGGATGTTTGTGCTGTGTGCAGGATCCGCCTCATTGTGTTTCCTGTGAAAATTAGCATCGCGTAACAATCCATAACCGCAGTATTTGAACACGCGAGATGACTTAATGCTCGCTAACGCCTTTCTTATCCTTCATATCAGCTGTGTGCTATCACACTGAGGCTGCCAAGGTCAGCAACAGAGCAATACATTTACACAGACGTGAATATAAATCCCACATATGGTTGAACAGATGCTATGAATTGTATATGTTCAAACTATTCAATAAATATTATTGACGTATCATTGGAAAAACAATTTGTAATAAAAAATACATTTTAAAATAATGAAACAATTTGTAAGGAGGTTGTCTTAATTTGTTTGCTCAGTTCTCTTTGTTCTGCTGTGTATTTTCTTTAAGTTTTTTTTCCGAATAGAAAAAAAAGGAAATTAATGAGAGGTGAAGAAAACTGAAACGTTTAATTACGTTTTTGAACAAAGGTGAATTTTGTATAATAGACTACTTTTCAGTGGGTGGGCTCGAGGGCTAACGCTGATTTTTGCATTTTATTATTTTTTTTACTGCAGTTGAAAATGACTTGATGTGAAGTGTTGGAATTGTCAAACGTGAATCACACTCGAGTGAAACGACTCTTCACAGCATGCATGTCATTAACCGAAATGTACCTTTAAACTCGGTTTTGTAAGTCACAGTCAATAGGTATTAATTAGATAGGTATTGGTACTCTCCAATGGCAAGTCCACATTTCAGCAAAGTGGAACAAAATATCCAGTTCATACAGTAGTAGTTAATTTAAAAAAAAACGTATAAGGATTTGGCAGTGATGACACCTAAAGGTGATGCAAAGCACCATGATCGGAGGTGTGTTTAGGATGTAGGTGGTGTAGTGTGTGTGTGGTATAAAGGTGGGGGCAGGGGTGTGTTTTCGTGTTGAGCGGCTGATGGTGTGGAGAGGAAGGACAGTTGACCACTTCAGGTAGAAACAGGAAGGATTGTGTTCCCCAGGTCTTGGCTGGACCAGCAGCCACAGTGAGCCTCCCAGGGGGAGAGAGGAGGATGACAATCTGTCCCCCAGCATGCCCCTTCACCACCTGCCTTATTGCTCTGTCTTTAAGGGAGTGCTGGGCCAGGTGGGACTGGCCTGGACTGGACTTCCAATGGGCAGGGGAGCCTCTATGTGTGTGTGTGTGTGTGTGTGTGTGTGCTGTTCCCTCAACACTGCGGCAGGCCAGGCGCAGGACCCAACGGACAGCCATCTACCCACTCAGCCAGCGTGAGAGAAGCTGCAGCACTGTGCTGTACCGTGCCGCTAATATTTCCCCACAACGCGCCGAGTTTACTCGGATGCTCTTTTATTTTCCCCACTGTTAGTTACTCATGAAAATGTGATTTATGTGATCATCTCGGAAACGAAAAAAAAATTGTTGCGTGCCTAGAAATGTGCTGAGTTACTGTATGGTCGCTTCATTAAAATCGGGTTTGCTCTGCAAGTTTCCGGGGGTGCTATCCATTACTTAAAACCAAGCACAGCACTCAGTGAATTCAGAAAATAGGGTCTAATTCTTTTTAATCAAAATACCTTATCGTGACCCATAAAACTTGGGCTAGACTTCAACTAAGAATTATTTCACTTTTTTAAAGATAACTTTAGAAAGTTGGGTCTGTGTTTCAGTACAGTGGGAGTATTTTTAGAAACGGTGGCTTGTCTGCCAAATGACTATAATAAGACTTATATCAACACCTTTTTCCCCCCTCACTGCAAAAGATGAGATATTTGCAATGGACTACTGTGTTAGCTTTAGCATTAGCATTTATCAGAAAAACCTGACCCTGCCCTTTGACCCATGACCTTTAGTTTCTCCGATTAATACACAGTGGCTCTATTTGATACCTCTTCAACGCCATCCCAGCTTGTCAGTGGTAGAACAACTGGAGACAGGCCAGGAGGGAGAAGAAAACATGCATCTCGGAGCGGGGAGAGGGTGGGGAAGAAAAACAAGCGTCAACTCAAGCAAGACGATGTATTTTCATGCATCCCTGTCTTAAATGTCAAGATTTCTTAACCCTCAGTGGCTGCAGCACTGACACCTCTCCAAGGTTCAGCAGAAACCGCATTCATTAATAATTAGCTTTAGCTGTGAGGACAGCGAGTGAGACGGAGAACGAGAGAGCGAGCCAGGCGGCTAAAATTTTAACTTCTGTCCTTTCCCGAGAGAATCGAAGTTTTTTTCCCCCCATTCTTCTTCATTTCTTGTTTTCCTGGTGTGTTGGCCCGAGTCCCACAGGCGGCCCACGAACGAGCAATGCAGACGTCGCATCAGCCTTACTACTCCCTCCTCTCCTTAATCATGGCTCTAATACCCTCCAGATGAATAAACATCTTCATCCCCTCTCTGCTGAAGCCAGAAGGCTCCTCCACTTTCGAATCCAAGAAAGGGAGACAGAAAGAGAGAAAGAAAGAAACGGAGGGTTGAAGAAGCACAGGAAAAGGATGACAGATGGGAGGGTGGATCAATGTTGAAATGAACCAACAGCAAAGTAACAAAGCCGCGGCAAGATTTCCTGGTTCTTCCCGTAATTCGTCTGATCTATTTCCCCCTTGACACAATTATCACAGTCCCCCTAATTATTTTTGGTTCTTCTTAAACAGATTCCTAATGGCGGGCTGTGGTGTTTTTTTATGATCATGTTTGTTAAGTGAAGGTTTTTGCGAGCTGTTGTGCAACCTTGTCGCCTCAGACTGTGTCCACAGACTGCACAGGAAGGGGGAAGGGGGTGGGGAAGGAGGAGGCAGGGGGTTGTCTCTGGAGAATGGGCAAGGCCCCAGACCAGCACTTCCTTGGCCCAGTAACTGTGCCAGAATAGTCATGACATGTGCGTACAGTATGTGAGCACAAATGGCAGACAGATTTAGGGGTTTGCTTTGTTTCCCCTTCTATTGTTTTCTGCCGGTATCCAACCAGCTCATCAGCACATCCTAATACTACTAAGTATTATGAAAACACGGAGACGCACACGCCGATACACGCTCACAAACATGCAAACACCTTAACCCGACGAAACGGTTCCTTCACTGCCCTCAACCTCGTCTTCTCTTTCAATACAGGGCTGGAATATGAGGCCTGAATACAGCCCGACAAATGACTACAGGGCATTTTATTTATTCATCCATCACTTCACATTGATTTATTCCTGTTTATCTATTTATTAGCCTAAAAAAACAACAAAAACTTTATACCCTGGATTGTTTTTGTGAAAAGTTTTCATGCAGACGTAGTTGGCCAACAACTTTCAGGGTCACTGTTTAAAAAATCCTTTAAAGACATTACTGAGGTTCATCCTACCCTTGAATACCGTTCTCTCACTCTGGTACCTTACTGGATACTTTGTTTTGCCCTATTTACATAGGCACAGCACTCCTTGGCTTAGTAACCATTTACTTAGTTACACACCACCACCTGGGAGGCTATTTATGTATCTCTCATGAGAGGAACTCCGTATGACTGCCAACCAACACCCCCATCTGAATGATCATCCTTTTAATACATGTAAAGTTCGGGAAAATCTCAAAAGCTGTGTGACTTTACGTCTGACATAAATGAGTCAAAATTCCCGATTCATGTGGTAAAAGGGAAAAAGAATACTACAGTACAATAAATCTATTATATTTTTATGGGTATTGTGACAGCTTTGTAAGGGTGTCTCCACATCTAGCAGTATAATGCAGTAATAGGGAGTTTTCCTTCCTGATGAACCCATTTCCATCATTCAGGAAAATTAAAGTAATACTCCTCCAATATCAGCTATCGTTGACAGTAACGTCCATATCAGCTAATTACTTTTCACTGGACTGTTGTAGACGAGGGGACATGGGCTTTTATCAGTCTATGAGAGGAGAAGACTTTAGTATTATGCTATCTCTGTGGAGGAGCCAGAACGGCTGTATCAGAAAGAGAATTCAATGAGGTGGGAACAAAACCTGTGTCACTGCTCCACTCACTATCGTACAAAGCTACTTTAAATAGCAGGAGAATATTACCAATAAGGTGACCTTTAATTAAATTTGGAATGCAAATAAGTTGACGAGTCAGGAATCGAGTGGGAGAACGGAATGTTCTGAGATGACAGTCGGAGACGTGATGGCACACACTAGCATACAGTGCATCGGCCACAAACAGTGCACTGCTTTCTCCCTTTCCAAATTTGTATTTTCCTTGGCGCTCTTGGGTTAGTGAGGTGACTGTCATCTCTGCGCCTCTTCATCAGCGGAGGGAGGAGTTGGCATTAGGGAATACGATCCCACGTACTATGCATGCAGCAGGAGGGAAATGTGGGCACAAAGGTGATGCATGGCCCCATGGGTTATTTGTAAAACATGAGCAATGGCACCAGAGCACCATGCAGAAGCTCGGGTCAGGTGACTAAGTCACAGGTGCATCATGGGAAGATCTCTGGTGAGGGAGAACACCTCTAGCCACAAAGCATGGTGGGCAACACGATGTCTTCTGAATGTGAAGACGTCCGGGTAGTTCCCCAGACTTTATTTTGAGGGAGGTGCTGGAAATGCAGCGGAATTGGATGTTCATTTCATGTTCTTCTGACAAACGTTTACTTGGATTATCAGCTTGTATCTACAACTGAAGGTGGAGGACCAAAGAGGTAACTGTCTTTCTTCTGAAACGGTGTCACCCCTCTGTAATTACAGCTTCCTAAGAGAAACGGATTTTGGACCGTAATAGTACAAACATAGCACACGCAGTCTTGAGCCCACACATGTCGCTTTAATAAGAAGTCGTGATTAGAATTCAGCAGACGTAACATCCCACATGTATGCACGGTCTCTGGTTTGCTAGGCCTTAGATAACCTTTATCCTATAGGGTTTAATTAATGTCAGCCAGTCCGCTCTGCCTTTCAGAAGGAAACGACTTATTCCTCTGCCCTCATGAAGCCCAAATCCCTCTGTTTCACTGGTGAGGCCGGTTGCCTTGTTTATCCCAACTACAGGTACTGCTCCCTATTAAGGCCAGCACTTGTTACAGGGAAAAGGTTGAATTATTTACCAACAGCAGAGGGGAGGAAGAGAGAGAGAGAGCGAGGCATTTCTTACGTGGGGAGAGGTTTTTATATTGTTTTTTTGGGGTTATGAACAAGGCAAGATTAATGATCCATGGACATGAGATACGGGTGCTGATTACCAAGGAAAAGGGCAGCCTGGCATACAGTGAGCAGAAAATAAGGCCGTACAGAAGGATGAGTAAATTGCCCCCAAAACATTGTGCATTAAATCTCTTTGATGAAAACCATTTTATACCACGTGCTTAAAAAGTAGAGTTTTATGCATTTGGCCACGCACAAATAGATGAATGTGTTTTGTTAAAGAGACACCAAAAGGTGCTTGTGCGCACTCCTCACCCAGGGCAAACTGTCTGCATTCTATCTGCATCTCAGCCTCGCTGCACAATACAACAAAACATACAGAAAACAAAAGGGAGCACAGAGGGGGAGAACGGAGAGACAGACCAAACAATAAACTCAACCACAAGAGAGTTTGACTTTGTGTGCGTGTGTGTGTGTGTTGGGGTGTGCATGTATCGAGGCGCAAGACGGAAAGCAAGAGGGAGGACGAGGGAGATGAAGACAAATGCAGAAAGGGAGAGAGACAGAGGGCGGCAGAGAAAAACGAAAGACAGAGGGAGAAATCAAATTTGCAAGAACATAACAAAAAGCTGTATCTCCGACAAAAGAGAACACACAAGGGTATTTGTCTAGCTGTCTGCACCAGCAGGATCCTCTGAAAGTTTATTAAACTAGAACCCTTCAAGAGAAGGCAGAGAGTAGTAAACTATACTACTGGGGAGGAAAAGAGAGCGGGAGAGGGAATGGCGGGGGGGTTGAAGAAGAGAAAAAAAAAGCTAGCTTTTCAGCCTCTGTCTCTCAGAAATTCTTTTATTTCAGCCATGCATTAAGTAACCTCCCCACTGAGTTCTGCTCCCCTTCCTGGTGTGGATAAAGCCGTCCCTCGGGGGAGCCGCTGGTAATTTCCAGCTTCGCCAGAAACTCAGGTATTAGAAAAGACCGCTCGGGGACCTGCCACAATATACCTTCACAATTTCATACGCTCTGAAATAGAGGGAGCCCCTCCCTCCCAGCCTACCCCCACCCTCCCAGTAAACCCCCTTGAGGGTCCCCAGTTCAAATTTCTGAAGTGCAGACAACGGGTGTATGTGTGGGGGAGGGGAGGATGGTGGTGGGGGGGCCCGTGGGACTGAGCACCAGCAATAGAAAATCCACTGCATAGAAGAGAAAAAAGCATTTCCTCTCTGGTCTGGCAGGAGTGCCTTTTTTCCCCTGGCTCCCACCAGAGGCTTTTTACAAAACATGTGTTGCTGACATGTTGACAGATTGCTCAGTGAAGTGTTAGGCGCATGCACACGGCTGGCCATTTAGGGGGACATGGCTTCCTACCCAACATCCTCTACCTGAGGCACCATGTTTTATACATCATCCCCCAAAGAAAAAAAGGAAACAATAAAAGGTAAGGGAGTTGCTTCCTTTGTGAGGAAAGCAGAATATCAGAGACCAGAGACAGACTGCGTATAATGTTGCCTTAACTGAACTGCGGCGATGGGGAGGAGCAACGGAAGTGAGAGTAAGGGAGGGAAATGGTTTCGGGCGGTAGAGGCAGAGATAAAGCAGTGATCTGCGGAAGAAAAGGGCTCGAGGATGGGTGCATGGTATGCTTATGTACAGCAGGTGAGCTTGTCAAACCAATCAAAAGCCCACAAGACCTCCTCTTTGTCTTCCTGTACTGACGCCACCAATGGCAAGCAGGAGGATGGAATCTGATCAAAGGCCAGCTTCCAGATCCAACTTCTACTCCTATCAGGGTATCGACAGCACACGTCTTAATCGCCCTGCGGCTCCGAAAGTGCTGCCGTGGCAACAGGATGGAAATGGGGATCATAATGTATTCATGGTGCCGGCGACCTGGGGGCTGCAGAGCGCGCTCTCTGGGGACCACACTTTACCCAGAGCCAGACGTGTCTGGGCAAAATCACTCCACACAAGACAGCAGCAGAATACTGAGGAGCCCTGACAGGACGGAGGGAGGGAGGGAGGGAGAAAGACAGAGAAAGAGGGGAGGCGGCAACGAGATCTATGGAAAAAAATGGAAGATTATAATAGAACACAACGCTGGAGGAGTGCTGGAGTAAACATTAGGAGTTGAGTGGTGTTGGAGATTACAGTAAGGAGGAAAGGTTGCAGTACTCCAGTACTGAACTGTAACTTTAAAAGACAAAGAGCCAAAAGATCTGAAGCTTGAAGGGGAAACAAGAACAGGATGTGATTGGTGGTAAGGGGCTTGCTGGGATGAGTGGCTCTACCTTGAGAAGCCTGACGCTACTTGACCAGGTGGGTGGTTGGCTCAGAAATAAATTGCAGTGGAAATTGGTCCAGATTATCGGGGCCACAAGAAGACATGGCCCTCTGGCCGAGGATGGATAAATGGATGGACGAGTAAATGAACAGTGGGGTAGAATAGAGAAGATTGATGGCTGAGCAGATGAAGGGTTCAGTTGGATTTAGAGTCCTGCTGCCCATCACCACACCCACCCCCACCCCCACCCCTATACCTGCACATCCTATCTGCTCCTGAAAAATAAATGCTTACACTGGAGCTAGTTCCTGCATTTTTTTGTGGCTGAATGTCTCTGACCCTTTCCATCCTAATGATCTCCTCCGCTTTCTTATACGCATACAAAACGCACATGCATACATGTTCGCAAAGTCTCACACACACGTACACCACCCCCAAAAAACACTCACATGCACAAACAAACACGCAAACACAAAGATATAGCCTGACCTGCTTTTCCTCAACGGGAGGGCAGCTACAACAGGCACCATGCCAGGTAAACATCCTCAAGCCTAGTGCACTCACTGCAGAGGGTAAAGCTCAATGCTGGAAACACACTCTAAAATACAAGGAATAGTCAATTATGTTTAAGACTGGGAAGATATTTTTTGAATATATATTCCTGTTACACGGCCCTCCTGCTGTATTTGGAAATAAAAAATAAAAAGATAACTTTCGCTGCATTTTATATCAAGGCTCCTCCTGTATCAGAAAGTCATAACACACTCCCCTAGAGGTGATGATTCAAATGCATTAAGTCCCCCAAAATGAGAGGATTCACCTGCAGACTGCAGTGCATCCTTTTGCACTAACTATCCTCTACACGTAGTACACCCTCAGGCATTCAACCTAGGGCCACAGACTACTCCCCTGTTTGTCTTTCCGTCTTCCCTTTAGCTGACAGGTTCTTCGACTGCTAAGCTCCAACACGGCCCTCTGTGTTTGTGATGACTGTGCACAGCAATCAAGGAAGAGACAGGAAGGAAGGGATGATGAAGAGGAGCAAGGGAAGGAGTGCGGGCGAACAAGAGACGGAGAGAAACAAGGACATCAACAACGTATCCTCACAGAGAGATGACCCCTGGCCATCCCGAGGCATCCGGTTTATCTGGCTGTCTGGGTAAGCCACGCACACACCTAATGATTCCAGCCTGGTCCGGGTCCCATAGGTTTTTTTTATCCCGGATTACGAATGGGGAATGACAATGGGCTGGTAAACTACTGTGCCTCACGTCTAAGAGCTCATATCAGACAAGGAGCTCTCTGTGATGAAAAGACTGGGGCAAAGTAAGTATAAGGCAAAGTTATTGAGAAGTTATTGCCGCAGTTTTCGAATCGCATTCGTAATACAATGTAAGATTCATGAATTCCCTCAAGATGTTTGCAACATGTTCAGACACCCATATTCGTAGTGCTGCTATGTTGCTGATTTGTATGCATCATACATGATATAGCCCTTCTCAAACTGAAGGTCAAATATACCCATCATTCTGAGTTGTGCTTAGTGTTGTGGGCCAGTATGGAGATCTGGTTTAGACTCTAACCTCCCTGTGTGTTTTTGCCTCGTGTTGCATGGTGTTGCTGTACAGACCTCAATCTACTTCTGCAGTGGAGATTAGTAATCATCTAGGGTCTTCATATTGATGGCCAGGCTCAGCTTGTTTGCATATTTACTGGCCTCAGAGCCCAGTCGCCTGAGGTGAGAAGCAAATTACATTTCTGCTTACCCCCACGCGCACAACTCTCACACACTTTTGATTTCTATCCTCGTTTTCGCCTCTTTTTTTCCAAAGTTGTTTCTCTTAACATGCTGATCAGTCATCTTGGGGTAAGCATCCTTGCCTGCCCTGGTTGCATCCGAATAGCGGTCTCATTTGGCTAACATCATCACAGCGTAATCTTGTTGGAGAGAGCAATCAGTTTACTTTGGAATTAGGTATTCCGTTGGCGGGCCCGCAGAGAGGGAAGGCTCACAGGGTTTAAAGGATGCAAACGAAAGCATGCTCTCCAGAATACAGTCTTGAGCCTGATTGGGTGATAACAACCCACACAGGCGCCATGTGAGAGTAATGAATGGCCAATGGGAGGCCTGAATAATAATGCAACTGGATTAAAATCCAATCACACGATGGTTTTGTCTGTTGACTTTGTTTGTGGGGTATGTTCTACAAACCACGTTCATGATGAGAAAGATGCATCATACTTTGACTGGGGGCACATAATGTCCTAATATAAAGATTACCACTCTGTTTACTACACCCCAATCTCTCTTGGCTGTCAGTCAGGCCTGCAGGATTTTCTTGATCTGATTTTCGAGTACATGCATTGCATATAGAATCAATCTGATAAAATGATGTAGTGATGGTAACTGTAGACGTTTTTTGCTGCTTTAAATCAATGGTTTATCTTGTGACTTCAGTGATTTTCCAAGTTAGTATTTCAATCCCAATAACTATTTACGTAAGAATATTACTGTCTTAGTTTATTTTATGTTGTTGATTATGTACCAAGCTGCAGTTTTCCACTGAATCCCAGCTACTTGTTGGGAAGCCATCTCTTAGGAGAGGCTCTCTGATCAAATCGATCGCCTCCTCACGGATGATTGATCAGCCAGGCAGGTTGGACGTGGAATAGATTAGATGACCTTCACAGTCTCAGTGATGCTGGACCCCCGACTGTCCGCTGCTCTTAACGTTAAGAAGACATCCTTGTATTACCTGAGAGCATGGCTTTACTGTCAAACCATTACATTCTGTACTGATACACATTGTTCCCTCTGCCAAAGCGGAGTCCAGCTGGTGGCCTTGGAGACCTTAAACGACACCCATCCTGCCCATAAAACTAAATTTATGAACCCACCTTCCAGTCTGAAAATGGCAATTAGCACTGAGGAACAAATGTGTTACTTCACGGGATATTTGAGAATCCCTGTCCTTATGGGTGACTGAACTCCTCATATCCTAAAGTAGAGGAGTGGCTGTTCCACAGAGCCCCACAGCAGCCCCCACCCAAACACTACCCCCTGGCCAACAAAAACAACCCCTGGGAGGGGTAGAGGAGAGGGGGAAATGTTGAGTCGGTGATAGTGTAACCCCAAAGTTCCTGCACCACAGTGGCTCTAGCAGGATGCCGTCACAGCTGGCTCCACTCTTTCCTGTGGGCCCACTCCACAGAACTCAGCCAGCAGGGAGACATAAACCTGTCGGACTGGTCACTCTTTCCACCGCCCTCCGTCTCCCTCCTTCCCTTCCTCCCATTACTGGGGAGTTGGGCAAAAGCCATCTAAGGAAAAAGCCCTATGGGGATCAATGTGCAGTACATTTCCATGCAGACATAAGCAAAATCCTATGACCTTTTCATTAAGGGATATTCACATGATTCAAAAGGCTGCACGTTTCTTTTAGGTGTCTCTCAGTGAGATAGATGGGTTATGGTTAGGGTTTGTGAGATACGTTAACTGATGAACTTGTCTTTGTCGCAGAGCCATGTAACGTCTGGCAACATGCTGCTGACAGCCTCTCTGGCCTTAAATATGTTAATACAGTGTGTTAATTACAAACCAAGTGTTTGTTCATGTGACTCACTTCACATGGTTGTCTGCTCATTTGCCACATAAAACAACAGACACCTGTTCAGGTGCCATCTGATAAGAGTAAAGAAGACTATTGCAAACAAAGGTAATAAAAACATCTTAGATTAGTTGCAGTTTTAGCATTCAAATCTATTTTATTTTCAATATTGTTCTTTAAAGTAAACTTAGCATTGCACACGTGATTTCACTGCGCAGAGCGAGGGGGGGGAAAAAAAACTCAACCTTTCAGAAAGCATTTGTGTGAAAACTGGGCTAAGGAGACGTCCGTAAAGTTTTTAAAACACATTTTTGCCTTTTCTTTGTGCCTAGTTATGTTCCTCTGTATCTGCCTCATCATTATTCCACTGAGCAGTCCCACGTTTGAAAGAGAAAAAAGAAAATCATTTGAATTCTGGGGACCCAGAGGAAAGTGAGCGAAAACCCAGAGGTAAGATCCAAGCTTGCTCTCTGTGCCCTTCCGTTGCCTGCCTACCTGGTAAACATCTCCACAAGCTCCTTGCTTTCAAAACACGTCAACCGATGGCTATGTGCGCTGGGCCGGCCGGCCAGGCAGGAATTGAGACTTTATTTGTTTTTTACTTTTTCCTGTCTCTCTTCCGAGCCACCGCACATAACCTGTCTGGCATTAATGATGGTGTTAATAAAATGCGGCTGGTCTGTGGGTGGATTTGCCTGGCAGGCCTGGTGCCTGTCCTTCTCGGAGATAAGCCCACTGTTGGCCTTATCTACCTCCCACAGCCCCACCCAGCAGTGCTGTGCACTGGACACACAACCAGTCAACTCATCACTGGCTAATTACCACCTCTGACTGCCTGACAAAGCAGGCCTGGACTCACATCGCTGCTGCTGCTAAGATTGGCTCTCCCCTACCTTGACTCTGTCTCTCTGCACTTCTTTGTTGTTTTCCATCCATCCCTCTCTCGCACTAAACTGCCCTCTCCTTCCTCTGTCTTCCTCGGGTCTTCGTTTATTTCACGTCCACTCCATTTTGCTCGTTCTAGCCAACGACCTATTTGGAAAAGATGCCTAGTATGTAATGTGTTTCGGGAAGTATGTCAACTGTCACTGAGAAAGGAATAGGAAACAGCTTCATTGTGGGTGGTCAGGTAAATCTTCTGTCTGACACGGCTGCGTCTATGGATTTTGAGAGGGACTAATGTAATTTACGCTTCAGTTTCCCAGTAAAGGCTTGAGCCATTTGTGAGCTGGAGCCAGTTCAGTCTCATAGCTTCAGCAGATCAGCCAAAGTCACTTGTGTTAGAGAGGGAGGGAGCGGTTTCTTTTATTCAATTGTTTTCCACTTCCACGAGCGTGTGCCAAGGGGGAGGAAAGCGCCGGCTTAACACGCTCTGCAATTCAACACGGCCAGACGCAGTCCTATTAAGATTTAATGTGCCATTCTTCTGCTTGTGCCGCTGAAAAAGACTCGCCGGCTGAGGAAGAGAGCGAACAAAGAGCAGGCAGAGCCGGGGCCGGGGAGAGATGAAGAGAGCAAGACGAGCCGATATAACCACTCCATGGCCAGGTGTCGTCACACAACTGATGCTGGTGGTTTCGACGGGATGGTACTGAGGGGACGGGAGACAACACTGTCGTTGATATAGTGTTATTACACCGTGCGTGTACTTCTGGGTGCGTGCATGAGATTATCTCTGCTTTTGTCCACGTTGCCTCTCTGCTATCGTGGCTACCTGCTTCAGAAAGAGGTCAACTGGATGAAGTCTCAGCGTGCGTTTAGCATCTTGGCCGATGAATAATGTGTCGTCTGGAATGCAAAGTGCAAGCACACAGGTGCTACGGGTGAGCGCGTGTGTGTGCGCATGTGCTCGTTTACATGTCCCTGTGTGTTTGCAACCGAGTCGAATGACTGATTGAGTCTAGCAAACACATCAGAGACGACGTGTAAGAGACGGAGGGGGGCGTGAATATGGGGAGATGCTGTATGCAAAGGGTCTGCAGCGCTGGTCATTGTTGTTTCTTCCCCAAACACAAACGTCAAATGAAGGCTTCTCTTCTTATTTTGTTTTTTTTTCCCCTCCAGAAAATGCAGCACTTGTCTTACAAAGACCAATAAATACTTTATATAGTGCATAATGTGTGCAGTGTGAAGCACAGGGGAGAGAGAGAGAGAGAAAGGGGGCGTCCTCACGAGGGCATATGCTTTGAATTCCTAATGACACTCCTGTAATGCTACTAGCACTGTTGCTCAGAGAGGAAATGCACAGGGATGCTATGCCGTTGAGTCAAACCTCTATTTTAACACTCCCTTTCCTTCGCGATTTGTCTTTCCTACCTATTTCTCTCCATACACAATCGCATAGAGGACCCACACACACACACACGCACACAAACACACACACACACATAGGAAAGACTCAAGCCCAATTCTGAGAGCTCACTCTAGCATGAGGTCTCTTTTCAGTGGCTGCGTTGTGCCAGAAGTAGCAATTCTCCCCTGACCGCCTCTCTTCCTTTCAAAGCCTTGTAATCACTGTGCTGCTCTTTGTACCAGGATGTCGCAAGACGCCCGGGCAAAAACACAGCCCAACTTCTGATGAGCGGCAGAGTTTCGGCTAATCAGGTCTTGCTCGTGTCGCTCTCCTCTTATGCGAGGCCTTTTGAAGCAAATAAAGTCTTTGCAGTTTGGCACATTCTTCTTGGCAGCCACAAAGCAGCTGTTGGATCAATATACAAAGTTAGTTGGGGGGGGAAGGCACAGCACAACCAATAGAAGCCTGTTGGAAACAGTTAGTAGAAAACATGGATTGCCAGGAGCCTGTTCATACTTGAGGGTATTACTGGATGTTTCCATGCCGCTGACCCAAGGACTTGATGCAAATGAATTCAAACACTTCAAACAACCATGTTGTGGTTGGGAAAGGACGAGCGGAAACATACATCAGCGGGTTTTTGAAGATTTGTCTGATTACCTGTTACTAAGAGAGGGAGCTCATATCAGAAATTTCTCCAAAACTATTTACTACATTACCATTCACTGCTCCTGCATAGTGGGAGACTCCTATTGTTTTTTCACTGAGTATTTCATTTGTATTTTTCTCATAAATCTGAAATGTGTTTTATTGAAGCTGAGTGCATTTTGCAATATCTACAGGGAAGAAGAGAGGGGGAAATCTACATAATATAAATCCATATATGGCCCAGTTATCTCTCTCTCTTTCTCCGTTGCACCCTCTCTGATTGATTCCTTTATCTGAGGGAAGCAGAAGACATGCTCTGTTTGCTCGCACAGTGGCCGGCAGGAAAACAGAGAAAGACACTTATTAAAAAGGTCATCTCACAGAGGGTTAAAATAGCAGGGCAAGGATCTCTCTGGGGGGAGCAGTCGTGCCCCTCCTCTAGTGAAGGACACAAGAAAAGGTGTTGCTCAAGGGAGCTGGACCCGTAATGAAAGAACGGCCACCAAGCTGACAGCCCATGTGTGCACTGGGCTATTCAAATACCTTCAAAGAGACCGAATTGGAGCACCGACAACGAAAAGGATTGCGAAAACACAATCTTTTGAATTAAATTCTGAGCGAGAGGTGTTATTTTTATTTACAGTGTGGGCTAGCTCGTAAACACGAGTGGAAATGAGCTGAGGAGCACGGTGCTTCTTTGGTGCGGTCTAAAGTCACGTTTCCTGGCCTGCCGCTGCAATCTCATATCGAGCATATGAACATGTCTCGTGCCAGCTAAGAACAAACATCATCAAACTACTCCCTGCCTCTTAGTTTGGCCATGAAGGAAGTAACAATGCAAGGGAGTACAGGCAGTACAGTGAGACAAAGCATTTGTGAAGTGTTTTTGGAAAGGCCTGTGGAATAGCAATGCCTCCAGCCTCCTGTCTCCTCCCCAGGGCAGCCTAAAGCCCTGTCGGCAGGATGCTGATCCCCACACGGAAACCTGATCCGCAGCCATCCTGGAGCCGGAGGGGGGACGGGGGAGCACTCTCTCTCTCTCTCCCCCCGCGGAGCCCCTCCACTCCTGCCCCAGAGTTAAAGGGGTGCTCTGGGGGAACATTCCTGTAGCCCTGCCCCAGCCAGCCTCCAGTCTCAACTCTCTAGAGGAGCATTCTTCCAGCCCTGCCCTAGCCTTCACTGGGATCTCCTGGGGAGCATTCCTGAAGCCCTGCCCCAGCCCAAGACGGACTCCCCGGGGACACATTCCTGCTGCACTCTCTCTTTTCTCTCTCCCCATCTCTCTCCTTCTCCCTTGCTCCCTTTCTCAGACTCCTGCCTTCCTCCGCAGTCCAGCATTAGTGCGATCAATAGCACCGATCGCATCGGGGACACGAGGCAATCCATACCCATGCGCTCCCTTAGCGCACTGCAGTGGTCACGGCTTAAGTGCATGGAAAGGTGTTATACCTCTGCCAGACTGGAGGGAGACAATGGCCGCCATTGATTGCAGTGACATGTAACATCTTTCTCTTTCTCTCTGTCCACTGGGTGTGGTCGGTCTACTGCTCGAATCTGTTTAGACTCTATTTAGCCTGTTTTGTCTCACTCCTGTTGCGATACTTGTGTTTTACTGTACAACATAGACAATATAGACAACATAGACAACAATCAGACCCAGAACAAACATTCGAGGCGGTGGTTGTATATGGATGTACCTGGTTCTGGTAATACAATGTACTGTATACCCTTACGGGATATCAGCTGGGGGAGAAAGCCGAGCAGAGTTCTGTTAGGGAGCAGAAAGCAAATCTCCATATGTGGATTGGTTCCAGTCAAGCGACGCAATTTGTTTACCGAAAATAAAACATTTGAAATTGTAAAAATGCAGAGTTTAGCAGGTGCTGTTGCTTGATTAGAAAATGGTTCTAATAAAGGATCCATCTGTGAGTAGAGACTTGATGTAAGGCAGATTAATTGGTCATGGATGTCTACATAATGCCACATAGGAAATCTCCTCCCATATTCCAGAGAACACACACACACGCACACACACACACACACACACACACGCACACACACACACACACACACACACACAAAAACACACACAAAAACACACACAAAGTACTTAGTATGCCATCTAGAAGTTTCTTTTCTCCCACTGTGTTTGAATACTAATAGAGTGTTTCTGCACAATCACAATACCCTAATGGCAATTAGATTCTTTTGTTTGGTTTCCAAGGGGGCTCTTATCCAAACTGTGTTTTTTTTTTCATCATTGAGCAATTAAGAGTTATTTGTCCGCAAGATTGACATTTATAAAAGCCGGGCTTAATTATAGGAAAAATATGGCTGAGTCAGCCATGACTACATCACAACGGTGCTGACCATAAAAGACCTGCCCCTGAATCATAGGCACATCTCTTTCAGAGGTACTGACTCTTCCCTGTGTCAAATCTCTAAAGACACTTTCACATAGGAGGTGAACTAGACACAGTCAGGCCTTGTTCTTGAATAACCACATAAAACTGGAGACTGCACATGTGAGAGGTGTCCTCACCTACTGGAAATACCCAAACTGGTTTTAGCGAGGGGTGGTGTCTGGGTAAAGAGTCGTATGAGGAAGAACAGAAACATGATCAACACTCCCACTTGCTTGCTATGAATTCCCTGGACAATTATCTGCTCTACTTAGTCATAAGTCGGACATTACATTGACTTTGTAGGAGGGAGCTGGCAGGATCAAGTCAGTTTAATGTCGGATTCAAATGATTCCGACGTTTCTGTTCAGCTCCTCTGAGTCCTTTCTAAAAAAAGGTTCAGGGTTGCATACATGTAGGAAAGCAGCTCACATCAGTATAATTAAAACAGAATTTTATTACAGAGTAAGTGCATGTCTCCCTATGTCTTAAATATTCCCTGTATTTTTGTCTCCAAGTTTTCCACAAACTGTCTACAACTTTGGGCTGGATTGATGAAATTGGGAGTTAGATTGAATAAAAAAAGGCGACAGGAGGATCTGAACCAGTTAACATTTGTAGGTTGACATTGTCACATGAAACTTTGACACCTTTTCCTGACCGAGAATCACAGGTTTTCCATTTTTGCGCTGGCGAACATTCGAGGCACATGCTATTAAACAAGCACGACTGCACATACAAAGTCACTCCGACAATGAATATGCATGTATGCTTAAATGAACACCAATGAGCGCACAATAGCATTCTCTTACCCCTCTAACACAGGCCTATGCACACACAAATACACACATCTTGGTTTGTGAGACTGTCCAACAGTTAATGGAAAATCTTTGTAAAACTCATGGGACATCGATCCTATAATTTGTGGTTTGCTGATTGTGGGCTGCAAAATATGAAATAAAACTGTGCTTGAATGTAAACACGGATTACGCGAGCTTTCTCTTCCAATCCAACCCTTTTCTCTTGAGCGGCGCGTCACATTTGCCTCGGAATGTTTAAACAGTAGCTTTTGTTTCCATTCCCAAACAGGATCAGTACATCTTCGCCTGTTCTGTTGTTTAAAAAGACAGGGAGAGAGACGCCGTCTGCGCCCGAACATGGTGGAAATGTGTGTCAGATGGTGTTTCTCGACGTGGGCCCATCAGGACACGTAAAGGAGGACAGCAAGTCCAGGAGAAGCACATGGAAACCTTCAGTTCACATCATTAGTCCTGTCTGCCACCTTGTCAGGGTATTTATAGCTCTATTCATCCATCAACAGGTCAATGACACAGTCTGCCAATGGCATCCTTCTCTTTCAGTCCCACTAGGCATTACTGCTGTGGCTAGCTAGCTCCCTGGGACCAGCTGAGGGACTTTCCTGGAGCAAGGATCTGTTTCCAGTTGGTGGTCTGGTTACTGTGGGACCTCGAAGCAGCATGTTACACTCTCGTGAAATGTCAGAATTAGGATAATGCGGTATAGAGCGTTACACCGAAACTGGGAAGGACACAATGCACATCCTATAAATACACTTACTGTAGCCTACAGCGATCTGGTATAAGGACACACAAAGGCCTATTAGTATGGTACATCTGCAGATGATGGACAGCACGGATAAATGTTGTGCTACGTGTGTGAGGCCTGTGCGTGTGTTTATATCTTTGGAAATCTACCAAGGAATCTGGTAGTCTGGTGTTATGCTCCCCTTGGCGCAGTGTACTAACACACATAGTGTGGCATATTCTCTAGTGAAGGCACAGAGTGAGAGTGGGAGTGGGAGAGGAGCTGAGTGGCAGAGCGGAGGGGAGGCTCGGTGGGCTGAACGTTGTTTACCTGTCAGCTGGCATTGATTAATCTTGTGTTCGGTGAGATCGCTCAGTGACTCGAACACCTGCCGGCAGCTGTCGCAGCTGTGCAGCGCCGGCTCCTCGTCCTCCTCCTCTCCCTCTTCCCCTTCGTCTGGAGAAAGCAGCCTCTTCCTCAGACGCCCGGTCTCACCATCCTCCGCCGCCCTCTCGAGGGCGCACTCTGGATCTGCCGAGCCACAGGAAATGACAGCACCACATAGTCAGAGGGGGTGACCCGCACGGTGAAGCACTGCAGCTTCCACTGGGTGACAATAAAATGGATTTCTAGACTCTGGATTTAATAAAAACAATAATAAAAGCTGTAATAAAAATGCAGGTTCAATTTGGGCCTCTGTAACTCAACCACTCATGCCATAACGGAACCGCTGGGCAGGTGAGGGCGAGAGATATACAGGCACACACAGACAGGGTGGCACAATGCTCACACACACAAATCTAACACACACGTATTCACACACACACACACACACGCACACACACGCACACACAGCTCGGTTATTAGAAATGGTTTTTACGTTGTGTTTGCCCTGCTTCACCCAAGCAAAACTTCAGTATATGAAACTAGACTGATGGGAATATGTGCAGTCAATAAATCCTGGATTGCAGTTTTGGCTGGACCAAAGACATATGAAATTCTGCCAGCGCGTGCGGAATTGCATCAGTCGGCGTCTATCACCACACGCAGACTTTGCCATTTGATCAAGACATCGGGGCCAGGGCTGTGGATGTATGGAGCGAATCGCAGGAAACTGAGATTGGTGTGCGCGGGGCTGGCGTCACCACACACTTCCCTAAATTATTCAGCCTGGCTCGCAGGCAGCCGCGGGTCGCGCACATCAATATTCTTCAATCCATCTGCAGTTTTGTCTCTTGTTGGCTTTGTGCTGCAGCAGTGCCAGGGGTGGGCGACTGACTACCCTCATCACCAGGACTAGGATTATAAAATATACTGCCAACACTATAATTAGGAAATATTCCAACGGCACATCAGACACATCGCATTGTTCCCGTCCAGCATTCGGTCCACGTCTTCATTCAGATGCATAAGTAAAGCGCGGGTGGCTTGCAGCAGCAGCAGCATCGTATAAATAGGCAGCATGGCCAGCAGCCCTCTTACTCCCCTGCTGTGACCATTACACTTCACAATATGACTGATTAAAAAGCCATACTTACAATAAAACAATCATGTCACCCTGGTATAGGCTTTGTGGGGGAGAAGAGCCCTTGCACTTTCCATGGCAGCCATTTTAAGCCCTACTGATGCAAGTGTTCCTCAGCTTGTCCTGAAACTCCGGAGGGGAATGTTAGGAGGAAGCCTGTTTTTTTCGCCTAGCGCACACTTATCAGTGCCTGAGGACGAGGAGTGTGGGGCACTGATGTGTGCAGGTGTGGGTGTACAAATATAAATTGTGTCTTTGTGCGTTCATTTATTTATATATATATGTGTGTGTGTGTGTGTGTGTGTGTGTGTGTGTGTGTATGTATATATACACACACACACTTGGGCGGCCATTTTAAGTCTTCCCTGTGTAGGGTGCTCTCAAACTGTGAAATTCCTTGAGGAAAGGCGTTCCAGAACTCATCAAGGCCACCCAGGATTTTTTCCTTTCCCCCCGCTTGCGCCAAGTATTGATGTAACATCACACCCTCCATTGTCCTTCCCTCTTGGCGACTGAGGCTCTCGGAACATGCCCTCTAAAAATATCAGCACTGTGGTCCCCAGTGGGACCATGCAGAACAGAACAGAAGGTGTTTCAAGAAAATGAAAATCCCAACCCAATCCTCACAGATGCAGGCCTTTCTTGCTCTGGGGGAAACACTTTCTGACTGAGGCCAAAAGCCACACAATATAGACTTATGATTCATCCACACACACACACACACGTACAGAGAAAGAGAGAGAGACAGAATTCACAATATGCATGGCGGTGTGAACGCTTCACGTCTTCTTTTACAGGGTGCCCGTGGAGGAGGTTAAGGCTCCTTTATGAATCATTAATTTCTCTAATATTACAACTCGGGCCTGTCAGGGAAACAACTTACAGCTGCATTTAAGTGTTTTATGCCTTAGCTCACATAAAAGACAAAATTCAGGTGCTTTTACGCTGGTTTTCATGTTGCGCTAATGTCCCCGCCATGTTTCCGCGGCTAATGATTCGATGTTAACAAAACCGAACGCCAAGAAGAAATTTATGGAAATGTATTAAAATGTATAAGCAGATAAGTCTGATCTGATTTCCACTCCCCAGGTTTCTCTTGTTTTGGGTGAAAACTTTCAGCTGCGGCGTCTCGTGCATCCAGGCCGGATCACAGCTCTACAGTGGAGCTGCGTGACCTCTGGTGCACCACTGTGATGCTGTGCTTGATGTGCACACCGCTACATGTTGGGGTGTGGTGTCGGCGGAGCAGGGCTGAAACAGGGGATGGGGGGGGGTGGGGGGACTTGACATAGCAAGGTCACGTCCAACCCTGGGATTAAAGAGCCACGTCAATACTGAGGTTCCTGTGCCTCTGGGCCTCATACAGTAATCCATCAGATCAGGACATCCACTTCTACCAGTCTCTACAGGCTGGACAGCAGATCAATAGCAACATGCTTAGAACGGCTGACAATCACATGTGGAATATGGAGGCAAGGTGTGTGGCATATCGAGAATTTGAACGCCCTTCCTAATTTTGTTAATAAGTTAGTAAGACAGCGTTAGCGTGGAAGGTAAGGACGAGAGAGAGAGAGAGAGAGAGAGAGAGAGAGAGAGAGGTGGCATTGACCGCCGATCCATATTTTGATAAGGTCATCTCAAAGTAACACGGCCTTAGCTCGCTGTGAGAAATTATTCATGAGGGAAATATAATGAAGATCCGACTGAAAGATTTTTTTTTAGTTTTACTGCACTAAAAGTGCAGTAGTGCTATACTAATAAAACGTGGAAATCTGAATGGTGATTGACATCTTTTCAGCCATGTAATATCTGGCTGAGTCGGACTCCATCCATCATGCACACCCTGGTCTCTTATGGTGCCTGGTGACATTTGTCATGCCACCGCTTTCATCTTGTAAGTTGAGGAGTCCCCAGGACCCACCACCCTTATATTATTGAATATTTCTGCTCTTAAATATTTATAGCCTTTTAATTGATATTCTCTACTCTGCTCCATTAGCCCCACCAGGGACCCATGGCCCCTAGCAGGGGAGCCTACTCTTGTCCCCCACTGTCTGGCCCACACACTGAGACAAGTGCAGACACTGACCACATGAAGAGGAGGAAGCGAACACACACACACACAAGAAAAAAAAACCCACATAGACTATGAAGAGGTAGAGCTGCGCTGTAAAGCCTGAATTCAACATAATTGTCTCCTAAACAGCGTAAACAGTGTAAGCGTGAAGTTAAAATAAAATATATATATATATTGAATGCCTAGAACAAGAGACACAGGCAAAGATGTAGTTGGCTACTGAGCAATTTCTGAAATGCATCATGTGACGGATGTCATTCAAATCCAGCCCCAAATCACAGTGCGGCAGAAATATGAAATCACTGAGGGCTGTGCCTGTGGTTACAGTGCGTCTCGCTCCACCAGGGCTTCGCCCCGGTCTGTCTTTGTGCAATGAAAGACCCTCGTGTCGAAAACATTATCACCAGCTCACCCATCTCCTCACCCCCCAACCACCATTCCCACAGATCCTGATCCTGTGATGCCCCCTCCCTGGCAAACCCACCCTACAAACACCCACCCCCAAGTTCGAATTAAGAATTTATTTTAACCAGCGAGCAGCTTCTGTCGACACGTGTCGGCGGGCCTGATCAAAGGTGAGCGCGCTCCTTTATCAGAGTGAGGGAGGCTGTCAGAAATACCAGGACATTAAGATTGAATAACCTTCACACGGTTGCCGGCACCTCATTATTTAAAAATCTAAAACTTTTTTTTGCAGAGCACCCTCCATATATAGGTCACGCTACGTTCTAATGCCACATGTGCCTCTGAGTGTATCCCCCCCCTGCATGGATGGGATTTGGGGCTCTCTGCTCAGGCCGTCACATCCACTGATCCCCCATCATTAAAGAACGCCATGATCCGACGATGAGGATGTAAGTTTGACACTTGCCACATTGTTAACGATTGTTGAGAATTTGCAGGGGGGGGTGGGGGGTGGGGTGGTTGTGGCGGTGTGTGTGTGTGTGTGTGTAGGGTGATGGGGGGGGGGTCTCTGTGTTCACATGCTCAATACATGCAATTTGATTCGTCTGCTTCAAGTCCCCCAGATTCATATTAAGGACTAATTGCTGTTTAATATTTTGATGCGTTTGAAATCTGAAAGCAGATTAGCAGCTGCGTTTGTCAAAAGCCATCGCTCTCAGACTGCTAAACAACATAACGGGCTCAGAGTGACGCGCTGACAGGAAACGTCTCCCACCTTGTTACCTGTCACAAATAAACATGCGGTATATTTATGAAAATTTCCATGATGCATGCTGAGATAAAAATAAGGAGAGCGAGGACGGAGAAAACGTCAACAACAATTACAGGAGCAGTGACGACGACACGGAGAGTATGTGATCACAGGTATACTGACGCCACCGCCCGCCATTAAACCAAACACAGATAAGAGCTTCCAAAGAAGAATGGGTATCAAAGCGGTTAAATGAGAAACAGCATCTCTCTCTCTCTCTCTCTGTCTCTCTCTCCCTCGCTCTCTCTTATCCTGTCTCACTCGCTCTCTCACAGGGAGTGATAATATTGAACGGAGCGCCTTGCTATGCCATTAGTGCAGTAAAACATCAAAGGAAATGAATAATAGAGAATATGATTTTCTGAAGTGGTGGAGTGAAAGAGTCCTTTCCCTCTTCCTGCTGGAGCGAGCCCTGCAGTGCATTGATCGGCGGGCAACGTCGACCTCAGCCAGAGCCGGAGTCTCAGTCGCCGCGCCACAAGGCTACACTACACTACACCACACTACACTACACTACGCTACGCTACACCACACTACACTACACCACGGCACCTTGCCACCCAGACAACCCCTCACATCTCTGTCACACCCGCATCTGCCTCGGTCCACTCCACTCTGACACAGCCTCAACCCGACAAAGCCGAGAGCCAAAAAGAAAGAAAGAAAGAAAGGGAAGGATGTATATATAAGAGAGAATAAAAAGCGCGGGGCATGTGGTTATAATTACACACAGGCAGCGCAGTGGTAAAGCCAAGCTGCAGATCTTAAGCCTGCTCCACACTCTCTGGGTAAAAAGCGCACAGCCTCATTAAATCTCAGATATCACACTGTTCCTGCCCCACTATACTATGCATAATACTGTCTATCCTTCAGACATGCCTCTTTTGTTAGCGTTTCTCCTTTGGCTTCGCTACATATCAAACATGAATGAGGAACAGGATGCGGGGCCTGCAGAATGCTCGCCGAGTCACAGAGGAGCACAACCGGGGGTCTACTTATGAGGCAGATCTTGACACGTGTCTGATTAAGCCCTTTGCTTGTCAGGAGCGTAATGGCCATTGTGGCCGTGTCCGTCAAAGTGGCGAATACATGGGAGGCAGGTAAGCTGTTTCCACCGCTTCTCGATTTGACGTTTAAAAAAGGGGGGGTATTTGGGCGGCGGTTTAATGGGGGGGGGGGGGTTGCTGCTGCTTCAATGACTGAACTGCAGTGAAACAATTTTTTTTTTAAAAAAAAGTTGGAGGTGATAAATTTGCAAAAAAAAATTTTTTTAAAAACGATCGTTAAAGTTTGGCATCACAAACAACTCTTTCCTCCGTGACCGTTTGTAATCTTTTGTTAGCGTTTCTCCTTTGGCTTCGCTACATATCAAACATGAATGAGGAACAGGATGCGGGGCCTGCAGAATGCTCGCCGAGTCACAGAGGAGCACAACCGGGGGTCTACTTATGAGGCAGATCTTGACACGTGTCTGATTAAGCCCTTTGCTTGTCAGGAGCGTAATGGCCATTGTGGCCGTGTCCGTCAAAGTGGCGAATACATGGGAGGCAGGTAAGCTGTTTCCACCGCTTCTCGATTTGACGTTTAAAAAGGGGGGGTTATTTGGGCGGCGGTTTAATGGGGGAGGGGAGGGGAAACCATTTTTTTTTTTTGAAAAAGTTGGAGGTGATGAATTTGCAAAAAAAAACATTTTTTTTAAAACGATCGTTAAAGTTTGGCATCACAAACAACTCTTTCCTCCGTGACCGTTTGTAAAGTTGCATTTGGAGACGGGTTTTTAAAAAAAAAAAAAAAAAAAATCAGTCAGACGAAGTCAAATGAGGAAAGTGAGAAATTAATTTGTGCGCCCTCCTGATTTCTCCACAGGCAGACATCGATCATGTGGCGGCAGTCTCCCCGCACTCTGGAGACAGAGGTAGCGGCGGGATGGGGAGAGGGGCGATTCGTGTGTCTGAGGGGGTCGTTGTAATCAGGCACACTCATTAGCTCTGCTTTGGCTCGGGATGACAGGAGGTCTCCGAGGCGAGTCTGCCTCTCATGCCCAGTCCTTCATCCCTTCAGCTGAGGTTAGATGGGCTAAAGAGGCGCTCTCTTTCCAAAGAGCCACCCACCAATACCTATCGATACGCATTAACGCAGTGGCACAGAAGCAACGCTTTCCTCCTCCCAGGGATGAGCGGACACGAAACCTGCCTCCGATCTCAGATACACACCTTCTCCACGCTAAAGCCTACGTTTGCAGCGCGATTGCAAATCGAGAAAATAATGCTGTAGTCATAGGCAGCGGAGGAAAGGTGGAATCTATCACAGTGGTGCATGCGGTTCCTGCATTTCACACAGGAGCACTCAGAAAGCTGTGGGTAAACGCTGGACTAATGTGGCAGCAGAGGAGCACCCAGGGTCCCCAGCCTGCTGGGCAAAGCCATCCATATCGGGTTTAAAATAACCACACCTGAGACTTAACCTTTACCAGAGACAAATGAAATGAAAATATACAGTGTGGTGCATCAGGAGCAGGCTTCATTCATAGGGGGCTTTCTGCTAGCCTGACCTGAATTACTGCTATTTTCCTGGAGGGCCACTGTGAATGGCACACGTGGAGACAGGACACATTCATCTGGGTAGCTATATTGTACATCACACAGAAGGCCGGGAAACAAAGAGTCTTTCCAAAAAAAAAAAACGTCAGGAACACACAGACGCACAAGGACGGCTGCGAGCACACCTGCGCGGATGCACGCACACAGACACGCAACCGAGAGACACGGCGCTCGGCCCCGGCGCCAACAGATAAACACATGCAGCCATGCAGTTTACAGTACGGAAAAAAAACCCTCAAAAACAGGAAATACATACTTTATATCATTGTGAACCCAACAAAGATTTTACAGGCAGACGCACACACACACACACAACACACACACACACACAGAGAGAGAGAGAGAGAGACACATGATCCACTTTCCAGCCGAAAATGATGAAATATGAAATGGAGCATTACCGCTTGGAATGGCAGTCTGCCCGGGACTGTGCTGGTCCTCTGTCACATTGTCTTCTACTGCCAGAAAGGGAGAATTGGGGTGGGGGGGGTGGGGGTGGAAGAGAGGAAAAGAAACAGTTAACGGTGAAAAACAAGTTCGACACATTGAGATTTCCTTCTTTTTTTTCCCCATTATTTACTGGTGAGATTCTCTGCATGGAAACTCCAGGAGACTTCAGCGGCTTTCGACAGCTCAACCTGAGGTGTGGGAATCCACACAAGCCTTTCATATGGATGAGTTTTGGCACCGAGGCAAACAGACACCCACGTAAATAACATATTGGACTGCGTAATGACGTGATGAATTATGAACGTCTCCCAGGAAACGGCCTCGCAACATCAACAGTGACCAACCGGAAAACACCTTGATGACTACATGAGGATGGTAGCTGGGAGTTTAATTAGCTGGATGAGACAGAAAAGGGAGGATTTGTAGATGCCAGTACACAGATGATCCAGACTTTGATGAAGAGGGATGCAGACAGGCTATGTACATTCAGGTTACGCGTCGGAACGGGGAAAGCGGCTGCAAAGTGATTTTGGCCTTTTAAAGAACGGTGAACAAAACAGCCACGGCTTGATCTGCACTCATTAGGTCCACGTTTGATTTTCCCCTAAACAGCCCTGCACTTGAAAAACTTGACTTCTGTTTAGTAAAAAAGGTAGGAACCTCCTGCACTGGAGCCTTTCTGGAACTTGTGAGAGTTCCTTGTGGCGTGTCAAGTACCAGAAGTGAAATGGATTTTAACAGCAGGAAGAGAACAAAAGCGTCTCCCACCTGTTCCATGTAAAATGAGGGTCTCGCTGAGGACTTCTTACGCCTCTGCGTTCCACCCCTGCAGTTGAAATGCATTCTCCATTGTGTCTTTTCTTTCCAGCCTTTCATTTTCCTGGGCAAAGAAGAAGGGGGGGGAGTCTGACAGGACCTCCCAGTAGGAGAGTGTGGCAGTGATTGCCAAAGCAGAAACTGGCGCATTTTTAAAATCGCACAAAATCTCCTGTACTTTGCATAATTAAGGCAGGATCCTATGGCGGCAGAAGCCTTTTCCTCAGGGGAGCAAAAGTCAGTGTCAAGCACAATGTCAGCCCTCAGTGAAAAATGAAGAGGAAAGTGACAAACCGTTCCTCGGGAAGATGGCAAACGCTATGTTTTTCCATCGGGGTCCTGTTCAGCTATAACCAGATTCCAAAACGAAACCGTATTCATTTGGGAAAGAAAAAAAAAAATCAATATTCAGTATATAAGAATAAGAATTTCTCCGATTGGACAGATGTCCCTCAATTATAATGCTAACTGATGTATGCAGGAAATATGCTAAACAAATGGTCAAGGGTCGAGCAATTAATTAGCTAAATGAATTAAAAGTGATGGAACAGAAATAGTTGGACACCATGGAGGTATGTACGTCCCTTGGAGCCAGCGACTGTATCAGCCAACGTGGGGAACCTTGTCCTGTTAAAGGAGGCCTCGGTGACTGACGCCTTGAGAGTTTAATGAGTTTCTCCGGCACTGTTGAGCGCCTTCCATCTAGGATCTTTTAAATGGGCTAGGGATAGGGGGTCCTAATAAATCCCCCATGGTTCTATCAGAGATCGGTGGTGGGAGTTCAGGTTTTTTTGTTTTGATTACCCTCCCTGTTGGTGAGATGAGGGAGTTCAGGCAGAAAATGTTATTTTACAGTGCCATAAGAACTTAAACATAATAGCAGGTTGCGATGATTTGTCACCACCGTGAACCTATTAAAAGTTGTGTCATTTAAAAGTAAACAACCTCCATCGCGGTGCAAATGCTTTTCTCGTTTGCCCTCGGGATGATTCATATCTGGTTACGAGCGATCGCGGAGGGGAGCTGTCAAACGAGGGCAAACGGAACGCGATTGGTTCACGCTAGCCGGACGTTTGATCAACAATCCCATCACAGCACAAATACAAATAGCTGGACAGTTTTAATTAAAGTCCTCTAAAGCTCACGATCGTCTCATAATGACTATAACTTCAGCTGAATACAACTCAGTCCGGACTGATGTTAATGCGTCACCGCTATCAGTTAATTAATGTTTGACAAGGTACAGTGTATCACTCAGTCGGTGACAAACTCTAATCACGCTGCTGGCTTCTGTTAATATAATACCAAACACACCTGAGACCATTCCAGCGCTGCTCTTTTGATTTTCAAAATGCAGAGCAGGAAAACCATATTCCCACAACAAGTGACACAGCATTAAAGGCCACTAATTAACACACTGGCCACACACGAAAATGAACACACTAACTGTCATTATATAGCGAGCGACAATCCCCAAGACAGGACATTTCCCTTTTTTTGAATTAGGATGAATTAACCGCCTGCAGTCAGGAGAGCGAAACAAGAAGCACATGCAAAACACAATTTAAAAAAAAAAGAAATGTAAAAACCGATTGGACACCACGATGAAACATCACAACTGAAGTGACTGATGATTTATGAAACATGAACGAGCCAAAAAACCCGACAAACTCAGCAATTTGTCCCTTTCCTAATCCATCAAATGAATCCCTGTGTCAGAGAATAGTGTGACGTGTGTGTAAAGTAGCACGCACACAAACTTGTGTGTATGAGCTGTGCAAGTTCTGTGCTGTTCGTAAGAGGATTTACAATTATTTGTGTGTCTGTGTATACTTGTGTGTACGGATATCTCACAGTACTTTTCACCCATAAAAAAAAAAAAAAAACGCCTGAGTGTGTTCCTGGATATGCGTGACTCATCTGCTTGGTTACAGCCAGCTTGGACGATCCAGTGCCGAACACAATGCCTGTGTAATCCGCCCTGACTGACCGGGAAGGAGACGCTCGCCACTGGGACTACAACTCAATTTAGCTCGGGTCAAGAGGTCAACCCGCCTCAATTAGGGCTGCGAAGGGAGGGGAGGAGGACGCACACTGCACATGAATAACTTTCTTAATGAGCATTATTTGAACCGGTGATTAGTGTCATAAATAATTTGCAATCGAGGAGCATGTTAATCATGTTGTAAAATATTAGTAATCCTTTATATATTACCGTGTACTGTAAGCAAATCATAAGAGCACCCACTCTACAATAGTACTCCATCAGTAGCAATAAAAAAAAATATCATGAGGCAATAATTCTATTCTGCAATTATTGCAAATTTACCTTCCAAAGAAAAAAAATAAATATCAGCGTTATTTACACAGGCAAATGAGACAGATGCAAATAAGCCCAGCAATAACTGATTGCATTTGCAGCAGTGGTGGGAATCAATCTTTGTCTCCAGATCAGAACTCTCTCTCTCCATGTGGCAGACAATCTATGACAACAAGAGAGACACATGCCATGGAATGAGAAGAGATATCGGCCAGCTCCCGCGACACCAAGTCCAACACACTGAGCCGCATGTCAAGAGCACTGACAGCCGTGCTAATGGGATTTTTCTACGGCTCCATCATAATTTCCTTAATGATAATAGTAACCATATTTTTGTGTCACATTAGAAAAGTGTTAATGGGTGTTATGCCACAGATCATTAATTGTGAACAGACTGGAATACTGCAGTTTCCTATAAACCGAAAATGACACAACTGTTAATAGGCATCAAAAAGGGAAGAGGAAAAATACAGTGGAACTGTGTGTCTCTGTATTTATCATTGTTCAAATGAAGCAGAGGCCTTTACTGAATTTAACATTAAATATGCTGAGTGGAATATGCATTTAAAAAAAGAGCAAAGTGAGTACTTTTTATTCCCTGACAAAAAAAAAAAACGTAAACATGCCATAATTATTTTCCTTACAAAGGCCTCTGCCTATGAGGACTGAAAGGGGGAGTGGTTACGATTCTCTGGGCATAATGGTCCTAGCCATGATTCTTTTCTCCGAAAAAGATACACTTTAAAATACGACATTTAAAAAAATATATGTATTCATCTCCACATATATATATATATATATTCCCTGACAATAACTGCAATAAAAATGTACTTTTTATTTTAATGTAACAGAGAATTTGAATAACATAAGAACCACTTTTCTGATCTGCCATTCACAGATTTCATAAATCAAACTGAGCTGAGCTCTGCATCTAAAGCATAACATTTCCGCTCTTAAAAAAACATCAAGTATTTATGGCTCGCATGACACAGCAATGATAACCATGACAACAGCTCCGCTTAAAGTAAATGGCGCGGAAAATATATTTATATATGCGAAAGACAGGACCTGGAAACTTCCACCTCCGCCAATTAACACATCAGGACTGAAGCCTGAGAGTGTCATCTGTGCTCAAAATGAAAACATCATCCCAGCCTCACATTATTCAGGAAGTGCTGGAGGACAGGCAACGTGGCAGTCATCACACGCTACATGCAGGATTTGGACGGAGATCCTCCTTCCTCGCTGCTCACTCGCCACTGACTGAGTCAATGTGCTGACCCAGAGCCTCTGCACATCAAAACAAAATTACAATGTGCCTACAGTTGAGAAATGTGGAAGGCTCTGGATTGAGTAAATGTCAGTGGCTAGGGTGAAGTGTTTGCATATAAGCGAATGATGTATGGTCTTGTCCTGTGCCATTTATTCCCCTAAGCAATAACGTAGCCGGATCTGTCTCTCAGACTTAATTGAAACGGGACTTGTAATGTTGCCCTTTTCCTCGATGGGACCAAAAACATAACCTCTGACTCCCACAAGCAGGCAATACCGAGGAAGTGGGTGTGTGTGCTGGGGTACACAGGGGGGGGAAAAAAAGTGCCAACTGTCACAGCATTATTTTCTCATCT
>JAFBJQ010004485.1:0-95000 GCA_016785345.1 Trinectes maculatus | reverse complement strand
GCTTGCACAGTTCAGTCTCTAAGTTACAGTACACTCTTGCTCAGAAGTTGTTGTTGTTGTTGTTGTTGTTGGGGTTTTTTTTCTTCAAGTGGAGGAGGTGGCTCACGATGCTCGGCAAACTGTCAGACGTGGCCTGTCCCTCAGGAATAACCCTTATAAATATGGAAAGAAGAATCAGATATACATTTTGGGGAGCAAATAGGCACAATGAGAATCAACAAAACTGTTTTTTTTTTTTCAGGGCACGTCTGTGAGCAGGAGGAAAACGTGGGGAAACAAATAAAAGATAAAATAATAAAAAAAAAACCCAAAACGTGACATGTTTGTTAGGAAAATGCTGCCAGCCAGGAAGTTTTCTATTCCAGCTGCATCTGTATGATGAAGCCGTTTATTTGTTATTTGTGTTTATGTTGGGTCGTAAATGTTCTATTCTAAACCTTCAAGCCTTCAAACCAAAGCTTCGTTCAGACGATAAACTGTCTGAAACACACAGAGGGCATAGTCTGCTTTCAGACCACCCAAGCTTCCTACCACAGTATTTGTCGAAAAACTGAGCAGTTGTGTGTTGTGTGTTTTTTTCACCACCCATAGCTTTTAGTTTAGACTTCGAGACGCTACCACTTGTGTGTGTGTGCGCGTGTGTGTGCCGCCGCATCCGAGATTTCACTCCGCTTTTCAGCAGGGTGAAACGCTCCCCAGCGAGATCTGTGGCTCTTGGGTGGTGGGATCCTTCAGCAGTTCTTCTTGACCCGTGGCCTCCTCGCCCTCAGACAGCACAATGTCGAAAAATAATAATAATAATGATAAGAAAAAAGATACAAGTCGAGGCTGAACTTTAAAACTCAGAGAAAGTTTTAATCCCACTGTCTCCTGTAGAAATAATCATCACTGAAGGCTATTTAGTGGAGCACGCTCACAAATGGTGAAAAATGGCAGCTTTAAAGCACAGTCGGTCAATTACGCTCGTTAGAAGAGGGCAGAATAACAGACATGCATGTGCACCAACCACACACACACTCTTGACTTGCCTCATTAAAACCCGTCCAGCTACCAGAACTCCGAGATGTGAATGTTTCCCTCGAGGAGTGGGGCACGATCATTTTGAGAGAGGCGGAGGATTCAACTTTTTTTCTTACTTGCTTATAATTACAGAGATTGCTGCAATGCATGACCCTGAGAATAAGGCTCCGTCCTGGGAGAGTCAACCACTAGCATCACCATCTTCAGTCTTGCTCTCCATTGAGCATCTCCCCATTGGACGCCACCCACACCAGGCATGAGCGAGGTCGGGGCGGCGCTCCCATCACCAGAGGAGCGCTCCCCGGGGACTTCACACTCTGCTCCAACAAGCCAAACTCCTTAGGCGGAGGGAAGAAAAAAAAGAAAAGTAAAGAACGCGAGTGACTGAAAACATTGCCCTCTCTGAGCACTCAGGCGCACTCTCACAGTAAACTGATTAAATAAAGAACAAAAACAACACGCAGAGCTCACAATCAGAAGGTTTCGGAGTTGGCAAGCAAAACATGCGCACTGCTTTCCTGTTATCACTGTTATCTAAACTGTTGAGCAATTAAACACTGGCGCATGAAATCCTCTTATGCACGCAGGTCACATATAGACTGCGTCTTTCTCCACCAACAAATGATGCATATGTTTAGAAAAGCTCTGCAGGGTCCACAGAGCAGCGTTCCTGCTTTGCCGTTCAGCAAGTGCATGCATGTTTCAGCAGAACGGTCAGTGACAGGCTGCGTGTCAGAACATCCTCACCAACTGCCGGATGTCAACAAAGTAGAAGGTCTGCGAAGTGAGTGGTCCTCATCAACAGTGACCTTCCAGCTGGATATCCACGACTTCCATCTTCCCAAGCCAAGGAGCCCCGTGGAGCAACTCCCAAACCGGGTCATTAGCACAGTGGTGTCACCAGACAGCAGATCACGGGCCAGAGAGGGAGAGCGAGGGGGACTCCTGGCACTGCAGTGGCTGCTGTGCGGTTTGACATTCAGGGCTGGCTGATCTATGGGGCTGGGGAGACAGTGCCCTTGCTCTGGGTCTTCACGAGGAGAAGGTCCTGGCAGTTTTCCCTTTACTTACTCCATCATAAAGCCGAGGTCATAAGATGTTATACTCACATAGTCTTCACTTAGAACATCATGACCTGGCCTGTAGGGTGTTGTCATAGCCTTAGTGACAATATTATCACCTGGGCCACTGCTATCTCACACTCAGTTAGCTGACCGGTTGCGTGATAACGTCCAACTTCAGAGTACAACTAACCAATGGCGTTAATATAATGTCCCGAATATTCCCGTGTGGATTTATGGTTTTTAGCCGAACTTTTAATCACTTGTCAAGACAGTAACGTCCGCAAAGGTGCTATCGGCTATCGAGGAGGAGGAGAACCACTGAAGCACAATGGGACGGTTTCGTAGCGCGATCAAAAATCATTCGAGGGGTTTTATGTCCTTCTCGAATGGCTTTGACCTCCACCGGCCGTTTCCGGCAAATGGTGACCACTATGAACATGCCAAGAAAGAGGGTCCCCGGGGGGGCACTGCCATGAGCCAAGATGGACATAAAAATCTCCCGGCAAAAGATGGACGTTTTCCACTTGGCGCTGCCACACAAGATGAAGGAAAGAGATAACAAACCTTTCTACACTATTTTTTTCTCCCCCTCATACGTTAGTGTGTGTGTGTGTTTTTTCCCTCTTGCTCGTTACCGCGCTCTCATTAGGAGATCTTCACATTAAGATGAGATCAAGCCTGCTCGCCAATGTCTACATTTAATAATTTAATGGACCTTTTTTTTTAATAACTGTATATCCTGTCTCATTTCATACACGTATGCCTCTGCATGCATATGAAATAAAACTTCTTCTCAGAATAGAATATATAGCTTTTTTTTTAACCTGGAGCACAAACTCAAACATACAACAGCCTAAATGTAAAACACTGATTAGCTCCCTATGTCTTTACTTTACAAATATAATTGCACCGTCAGTGACTACAGCACAAATGAAAGCTTTTTGACTCGTGTGCGGTGTAATGAGCTGTAGTGCAAATTAAGAGCAGCCATCTTCTCATCAGCCCATCCAATTTACGTTCGAGGATAGTCCCTGGAAAATAGGCAGCTGTGTCGAATGATTGTTGCGTTGTAGTTGTGTGAAGGCATGCGGATAAAGAAGGCTCTGAAGGCTTGGAGGAACTCTCACTCCCAGGCCATGCACACATTATTCATCCCACCTCCTCCTCCTCCTCCTCACCCTTCTCACCTTCATCACTCCTACCCGCCCACCACCTCGCTTGCTCCCCGATGACTCCAGCACTTCCCTGACAGTTGCATAAGCCCTGAGAACCTCTCTCCGGACGACGGTGGTGGGAGTTGGGACGGTGTTAATTAAAAGAAAAGGTTAACACATACAGGGCCCAGCAGAAGGCGCGTTCAGGAGGCTCCCTTGATAGAGCAGATGCTCGCAATTGCTGTCCTCAGAGGCCCCAGGAAGGGCCCCAGCAACCAGGGATGGAAGGCAGGTGATCAGGGACCCCGGGATGAAGGAGTGACTAGGGCATAAAGGATGAAGCTGATTTGACCCTCACGCTAAGGATCAGCCGGGGGGGTGTAGCGAATGTTTCCACTCACCTGTCCAGTGCCTGCCTGCCCGGGCATTGGTTTGGAGCTGATTAGTGTGTCCCAGAGAAGGCTTCACCTCCCTAAACACCGCCCACACACACACACACACACATACCTTCGTTAGACAGTGGGATGCGTGCCAGGCCCATTTAGAGGAGTGTGTCAGAGAGGTGAGGAGAAACAGACAAAAAGGTGAGAGGAAGGGAGACAAGAAGGGGAACAGAAAGGGCCTTTCAGAGGGAAAGAAAATGTGGACACCGATGAAGACGTCCAAGGGCTGTGAGGGACGGGGGTGTAAAGGTTATGTGGGGCTGAACGCACAGGAAGCTTGAGTCTTGGAGAATCAGCCCATCATCGTGCACAGATGTTGTCGCTGACTGCACCATGTGTGATGCACTGTCTGAGGGAGATCATTAAATAATGATAAATTAGCGCGTCGTATTGCCCAAATATGTAGCATTATTTTGAAACAAAAAAAAAAGATTATTCATTCGGGAGAGTGGTTGACCTAGTTTAGGAGCGCTAACACTGGAATAGGTGTTTTGCATCAGTTGGGACTAAATGATAAATGGATCACACAGCAGCAATATTTTAAAGATTAATTAATTGCAGTAAATTAAAAAATATATGTTTTAATATTCTGGAAAATGCTTTTTTTTGTTTTTTAAAAAAGCAAACATTCAACGCCTTGTTTTAATTGTGTGGTTTCTCTGTACCAATCACCTCTCTCAAGAGGAATTTGCAATAGTCGCAGTCTATGGTCAAATGCGTTTTGACAATCAAACGCGACATACTGATCGCCGCTCACACATTCATTCCAATAAATACCCGTGAGCTTTTAACACAAACAAGAGGGAGTGAAACAGTTTTCCCTTCCTTTCCCCCAAACAAGTGGAGATAATTAAACATCTATCCTCGGAGAAGAGGTGTTCCCACTGGAAGGTTGTTTGGTTTAAGGATTTGCTCAGTGGTTTGACTCACCGGGGAATCTCCATTTGATTCTCAAGGTTTTATATCTCTAACAAGGCTTTAATTGCCAAGGTAACAGACCACCTGATTAAGCCCGACAATAAGTCGGCTTTATCTGCGGGGGTGAGGAGGGGGTGAGGAGGAATATTCAAACGCGGCTATCCGCCAGTCACACTCGCGCTCAGTAATCCGGCCGTTCGACCAGCGAGCAGAGGAGCATATTGTGTGGTCGCGTACCCAAGCAGTGTGAACCTGCCTCAAATATTCTATTTACTCCGCATCAACTTTGGAAATTCACAGCACTTGCAGGAAAGAGCCCAATTCCACTGAGAGTGTGAGGGGAGGCGGCACTCAAAGCCTCAGGTCCCAAGCCATGTGCCCTCCTTATTGTAACGAGTGCATTTCTCTCCTCAAACTCTGACTGGTGAGTGCACTGAGGAGGAGGAGGGGTATTCTTCAGAGGAGATGGGGTTTGGGGTGTGTGTGTGTGTGTGTGTGTGTGTGTGTGTGTGTGTGAGTGTCTGGTGGTGAAAAACTCTGTGTTACAGTCCCATCTCTCCTGTCAGAGGGCTGACACGGGGCATCCAGGGACGTGGGGCCTTTGGTGCTCTGAGTCTGGACACTGGCCTAGTTTCCCCACCACCACCTCCACACACCACCACCCTCCCTCCCCCCACCCTCACCCGCCCCTCTCCTCCAACATCCCACCTACAAAACACTCCTCAGCCGCCCCATCTCATCTGTTCTTTACTGTCATCCTGACCTCAATGAACTGCCCTCCTCCTCCCGTATAGCCACCTCCTCCTCCTCCATCCCTTCATGTCACCCTTTTCTTTTCTCGCAACACATAAAATGGTGAAAGTCAACTCGAACGTAGAAGAAAAAAAAAAGGTATTCGCCACTGTAAACAATGACAAAAACGGCAGCTATTGTGATCACAATAAAAAGGTGAGGAAAACGTTCAGGGTGGAAAACTATAGATTTGTGAGCGTGCTGCTAATGGACCCGGCTCCTCAGCACGTCAATGCAGGGGGGGGAATGGCAGAGCCGCTAACAGCTGGAACAAGGCGAGGTCAGAACCTTGTGTACGGCTGGACTGGAGTCAATGCGCCAGACTGACAACACTTACTGTGGAACCAGCGTAAACAAACATCCAGCGGAAAATCACTAAAGCCTGCTCGAAAAGTTGTTAAATGTTGATGGATGATGCAATACTCCGAGTAGCAGGTTTTTGACACATGGGGTCAGATTCAGCCTATGGTTTGTTTGTAACAGCCCTTTATCTGTTTCCTTCTCCCCGGCCCTCCCTGCTCACATGTAGAGCGTTTCAAAACAGCTGAACATCTCCTGTGTTCATCTTCCTGCTGCCACTCGGCGGAGTAAGTATGAAATAGTAACTGAGACACAGCCCATCAAAATTACATGTTAACCAGCAGCCATTTCCAACCTGCTGCACTGCACTGCTACGTTGCTAATTGCATTTTTTATTGTCTTACAAAAAGCCTCGGATGTGGCCTCGGTTACACTGACTTGTACTGTGGGAACACTACTCAATTTTATTTTACTATGAGAAATAATTATGTTTTGTTTTGAAGTCGTCCTTCTGAATGAAACAATGACACTACTATTGGTTTAAAATATTTATAATTATGTTTAGGTTCATTAAAAGTTGGAAGAAGCGAAGAAATATTAGAATGATTCGCACTTCGTTTGTAAGCCAGTATATATTGTTGATAAACTGTTGATGCTCCTCTTTTTTTTTTTCGGTCCCACATCATAGGATCCTCTTTTCAAAGCCTTAAATGTGTGACACCATAAAACTGCTTCCGTATACAAATGACTTATAGCTCACAACCCCAAAACAACAATCAAAGGGCCTCTGTCATGTGAACATGTTGTAGATGTCACTTCAGGAAAACCCAGGCTGACGTGAAGCATCAACCCTTGCACTTCACATCATGTGGTGCGTATGTGGCTATGCTAATTCTCTCTCTCTCTCTCTCTCTCTCTCTCTCTCTCTCTCTCTCTCTTTGGCAGGTGTAAATGGTGCAAGTTTCTGTCTTGTTCAACACCCATGCTATTTTGATGTGTTGGCAATCCCTTTGCCAGACCAATAACTCCCTCACACCAACACTACTCTTTCATGCCGTCTGCTTTATTCTCATTCTTGGGGGAATCCTCCCGAGATACATAGTGTGCCTCTTAATTTCCCCGGGGATGCATGCAGGAAACATACACTAGTGATTTTTCCAAAGATGAAACACAGGGAAAACATTAGAGCAGGATATATCATGACATCTGCAGCTGCCGGGTCAGATAACCAGTTAAGTGGGGTCCATAACTTGTCACAATGTCCACGTTTTAAATTCTTTTGTCTGTCGCCCATTTTTGGTTTTGCTCTTCTGTTTTTCAGGCTTAGCGTGGAATTATTCCCAACAAGCATTGCACGGAGCAACATGCAGCCAGACGGGGAGACGGCATACTAAGAGAGAATCCCAGGGGACGATGTGGCCCGGTGGGTTTGGTTTGTACACCCGTCACACACTTCTTAGGGGCGACGTGCATCACTGCTCCACTGAGGGAGAGCCTTTGCCATGTTTACTGTCATGTTCCAAAGGTATGCTGCGTGGCTTCAAACACATCAAACACGTCTACAGGAATACTGATATTGGGAATGCCATGGGGAGCGACACAAAAGGTACAGACGTACCGGTGAAAACACACACACACACACAGGCCCACGACTGTGCCAGAAGCACTCCGAAACCACACAAACACAAATCCTAGATTTCTGACATGGAGTTTTTACGTATTTACAAATTGAGCACTGCATCTGTAAAAGACTGCAGTGCATTACATGGCGTCTCATTCATACCTTCACTAATGCATGGCCTTTTCATCATGATTATTAAATCCTCTATATCTACAAACAAGCTGAGGTCATTAAATCCCATATGTCACCTAGTGGTTTCTTATCAAACTGACGCATGTGATGGAGCGTAATATTGTGTCAGTGACCTGTTGTCTCTCCTACACACCTTCACTTTTCGTTTTTATGTGAGTGTGCTGTCACACGATCGTACGTGATTTATGATCAAATGGTCAAAACCGATTTGACTAGCAAAACGTTCCCGGCCCAGCCTGCTGTGTGGAGTGTTGAGTTGTTTGCTGTGCCTCTAGGCGTGAGGATGAGGGGGAGCAGCCTGGAGCTCCTGCCTGGCTCAGGGGGAGGTTGGACTGGATTAGACGGCTGACAGCTGGGCCACATCTCTGGAGGCGCAGGGCGGCGAGGCCCCCTGTCTGCCTGCCTCTGCACCAAGTGTCAATTTGAGCATGAAGGAAGGATGGACTGAGCCAAAGAGTAAGCAAGTGAGCGAACTGGGGCTACTGGTCAGTCCTAGGTGGATTGACACCGGCGGTGCATGGGCCGTGCACCGTTAGGCATCAGGAAACACGCGGTTTATTTAGCTGGTTTTGACTTGGGGGCAAAAAAACATGTGCTCACTTGGACAGACAAACCAACACAAGACTAAGCGCTCATACACGGTTGTGGTTGACTTGACCTCTACTTTGGTAAGTGATGTTCATCGTCAGGGCTGCATGGTCTCGGGGAAGCACACTGAGAAGACTTCAAAATGTAAGCGCTACTATTAATTGCATTTGTTCCATAATCAAAGCGCAATCTTTTCGTCGCAAAAATCAAAGCTTTTCAATAACGCACAAATGGCAGTGAAACTAGCTCGCCTCAGGTGGTATCCTGTACAATTATGCGCAATCAAGATTACAAACCGCTTCAAAATCAAACACACACATTTTCCTCCTTATTTTCAGTGATAGGATATGTAATTAAATCTGACTTTTCTAAGTGGTTGCATTATTTGATAGGCTGACTTTCAACGTTGGCTACAACTTCCAGAGGAGATTCCTTGATAGATTATTTGATTGTAGCATGCACAACAACTGGCATAATTTACTTCAGCAGCAGAGTGTTAATATGAAGAATGTTCCAGTGCCATATGAGAATTTTCTATAATAGGTTTTCTCTACTCCTGAGAGACTGCTTTGTGTATTTCTTGCACTGAGACTTGGCTATCACTGGGATGTGGGATGTGGGCCGGAGTCGAGTTTATTAGCTGGTGATATTCTAATGTGATTTATTTTTATAAATGAGAGTGGGAATGCAAGTGGGGGTGGAGGCCAGTATGCAAATGCAGACCCTCATTAAACACCACCGCCACCACACTATATAATTCGCCGCTCCTCAGATTGTTGTGTGCATTAACGAGGTGCAGCCAAACTAATGACGATGTAATGATCAGAGCGTTTATGATGAAGTCATCAGAAGGCTTGACATTTACACGTTTGATGTATTGGGTGGATCTCGACCACCCATACACTCAGGTGAACCCCAGGTTCCTGCTTCTCGCGGATTTAGCCATTTGAGGAACTCAGACGTCATTAAAGGTTTTAATCAAGAGCTTATGACAATGCCCTCAGCGACAACAACAACAACGACTTATAATCACTTCTTACATGAACACTTCCTATTTTAGTTTTTCCTGCGCCATAACAGTTATTTGACGTTTGTCAGAAAGAAAAAGGTTATTCAATATCACAGCCACTCTACATTACATCTGCAGTGTGGACTTACAATTATGTACATACCATGCATATTTATCACCACATTTGTGTTTGGTAAATATACAGTGCAGCTATCAATTCATGGATGCTATATTCCAAAAAAAAAAAAATCGAAGATCTAATTGCATATGTTTACGAGCAGTTCCTGGGTTGCTAAGCTTTGCTTCAAGGCTTTGGTAAAAATGGCCACGTTCGTCTGCACAGCAGTTTTATTTTTGGCCCTTCAAACTTTCTTATGAAGTTGGGATGCTGTTCTCTTGGGAATGTCATGAGCACATTTCTGTGTAAAGATGTTTATCTTTACGGCTTTTCAGAGAATGAGGAGATTAACCCCATAACTAGCATACATCTTATAGTTGATCTGAGCATCATTAGTCCACATTAATAACCCATGGAAGTGCAAATGGGTTTTTTTTTATCATCTTAATTACATTACATCTGAGCTCTCTATCTGAAGATGACTCTCTTTAGAGATGAGAGCGGCTCTGTGACGTCGAGGTACTTTTGTTTTTGTGTGCACATCTGACAAAAAAAAAAATCCCAGAGCTAAAGAATGAACCCACATGCAGGCATGCACTCTCTATCTCTCTCGCTCTCTCCATCTCTCTCTCACTCTCTCACGCACACACACACACATGCACGCGCCAACCATCTAAACTAAAAAGGATGCCATTGCCCATTAGAGAGATGGATTGACAGGAGTGCAGAATAAATCTTTGTGGCAGTGAGTCAGAAATATAAATAGAGCACCTAAGATAGATTTGTCTCTGGTGTTGATGAAGTTACCTTTGGGGGTAGAGCTCTACCTTTTTAGTAATGAGGACAACCACAAACAGTTTGGTCTCCTAATGAGAAATGATAGTTTTGGAGGTGCCATACAAAAACGCCAGCAAAAAATAACAACAAAAAAAAAAAACACTGCACTTATGTATTTTCGAATGTGATTTTCACCAGAAATAACAAAAGTGGGAGTCATTTGTGAAAGAATCAGCCCCACCTGGTGGCTTTGATCTACACTTTATGCTCCCATACATGTGGACAAAAAAACTCCAACGGCATTTTTTTAAAGCTGCCTTGGGTGGTCAGACCAGGTTATATCAGCCAAGTGGCTCAGATGACATTTTTATTTCATTTAATTTCATTCATCCTCAGTTTTATTATTTTAAGTCTGCCCGTTTAGGGGCTGGTAAAACAGATAGAGACATTTCTTTCAATTAAACGTCTTCTGAGCATGTGGTTATTCTTCATTGTTTCATTTACAAAACAAAATCTACGCAATTAACTCAATTTTGAGTAGCGATTAAAACTCAGTTATATTAATTAGACCTACAATCGCCCATTTTATCATCAAAGTGAGTGCTGCGCTATTTATACTAGCAGCACCCAGTAAGAGCAGCCCACCAGAGACCGATAAGAGGACTGGCTTGCACATACCGACTACCTCAACCACCATATCCATCTCATTGGACAGGCTGCCTCATTGATTACCATGCAAAAACGGATGCATCAACAACAGCACTACTAAGATGTGATATGCAATGTTTTTTTTTTCTTTGTTACCCGAGTTTAAGAGCTGGCATCCCATCCCATTAAGGCTCTATTGCTAATCAATGTTAGGCATTATAGGGTGTATAAATCACACCCTGACACCAGCTGCATGGGTTTTTAACAGAGAACTCACCAGGGAGGAACAGAAAGAACAAACATGCCGACACAGAAAACAGAAACGTCCGAAGCTCAGTCTGAAGCATTGATACCAAATCGTCATCGTGTTGATCAAGGAATCGATCGATTGTAGGATTTGTAACAACTTAGCAAGGCAATATAGACATTTCTATGGACATTTCTCATTTAGAAAAGCAAGTACTGGTTTGGCTTTGCTACAGAGATACACTCAGAGTCTCACGGCTTTCTAATAATGCTCTGTAATCTAGGCCCAAATGATTATCTGCAATTTGCAGCTACCAAACAACCACAGACCACCGGAGATGTTTCTCAAATATTAGGATGCAAGAAGAGAGAGGTTCCTGTGAAATTTTTAATTGAGGATGCCTGAAAAGGCATGCAGGAAAGTGCACACGCAGGCATTTGTAACCTGAGTGCGGTACAGGGGGGGACCATCTGAAGACATGCAGGCCCTTTGATGTCTTCTGAATACGGGCATAATGCATGTGTAATTAATAAGCCATTTGCATATGATGAACTAGGGCACTTAGTCAATGTTCTCGGGATACAAATACCTGAGGAAAACAATAACAACGGAGAACATTAAAAATGGGAGTCTACGCAAAAAAAGACAAATCTATGGCCCGCTTCGGATTAGAAATACATTAGCAGCTAATTATGTCCTAATTGCCAATATTTTAGCAGGTGTTTGTACTTAACCAGTGGTAATGCCCTCCTGCAGCGAGCTCATCAGGGTTATTCTCAGGTGACTCGCCACAGTCCTGGGTGATTATGATGTGGCAAGACGGACCTATGGTCAAAAATAAAAACATACAATAATGAGCATGCTAAACAGGAAAAAAAGAACAGCAATCAATAATAATGTCGGTAACCTGAATAAGAATATTAAAAATAGGGATTATCTAAGAAAAGGGCAAGAAAGAAAAATCATTTGGTGCTTTGGTAATTTGATTTATTAGGACACGAACTGCAACTGTGACAGTCTTACACTGTTACTCGTGCTAAGATTTTGGAGTATTAATTTTTTGGCCAAATATTTTCAAAGCAATCAAAGACTCTGGGAGGTGGAAGTCTCTTACCTAATCAAACAGCAAATGTAACCCAGCGCTTGATTAAATATTGAGCTTAGGAGTTTCAGATATCTTTTTTCACTGGCCTGCTGGCATTTGACAGCAAGGGAGCATCAAACTCCCATAAGTCTCTGGAGTTGGTTCACTGTGGAAAAGTGCTGAGCCAGCAGGTGATAGTGTAGAAATGTCACGGAGAGAAAGGTAATGAACCGCGGGTATACATCGTTTCACAGGCGTCTTGACATCATGACGTCTTTTGATGAGGACCAGCTAAATGATATTGTGGGAAGTAAACCTGGGTAACGACTGTTTCCTCATCACAGAATTCTCATGTTTAATGCTCATATGTTTAATTTTCACTGAACATTGTCTCACTTTGAGACGAGCACAGGTACAGATCGCATTAATGATATCTGAATTGCATTACAAGTGTCAGGTTCAGGTTCCATCATGGCGTCAAGGCCTAATGGGGAAATTGTAGCTCTGATAATATTACTATCGTCTTGGAATAAAACACATTTTAAAAGTGGTTATTGCAGGCGTTTCTGTATTTACCTGTCACTCTATTATTTTTTAATAATAGCCCATATTCCAAGTATTCAAATTAATGCACAAGGGATTCCCAGGCAATATTATCACAACAGTCTTCTTGTTGCAGCTCAGTCTTCCTCGTTTTTGTGTTCCTGCTCATCCAATTATTTTATTTCCTGTTGTTACTCCTTCACAATAAATGTATCACATAGCGAAACAAAATCTGATTTTTTTTTTATTGTGAAGCAGCACAGGCAACGCAATGTGTTTGTCACTGCTGTTACTATGACAACAATAGTCCCGTCAACAATGTGTCGTAGGAATTAAAAAAACATTTTTTTTAGCGTTTGCTCACCGTAAACTGCTGCTCTGACTCATTCCGTTTGTGAAAAACAATGAAACAGCTGTCTGTGATGTATTTTTATTTAAAAAAAACATCACGAGTAAGTTTGTTTGCTCTTCACAAAACAGCTGCTCTTTGTGTCCTCGCGGCTGTGTAAAACGCACCTGCAGTTACCACCAGCAACCGCTGATGTCGCCAAAATCCACTAACATCACAGCAATCTGGTTGTTATTGGTAACACCTGTGCTTTTTCCAGCCATGAGAAGTCACAATGCGCTGTTGTTGTTGTTGTTGTTTATATGTCTAGCTGCACAGTTTAACCCTGGTTATTAACTACAGCCACCTCTCCACATTAGCTTGTCCATTAATCAGGTCCTCAGAGCTACAATCCAACATGTGTGTATTATTTCAAACAACCAAACACTTTGATATTTACTTCCTGTGCTCATAAGTCTAAAATATAATTTCCCAACTCGATACACAGAGTTACATCAAATATCTGCTCAACTTTTTTTTTTCTTTTTTGGTCGTTGCTCCACTCTTACCGTTGTATTGTATTCGACCTTGAGTGAGACGCTGTCAGGCGCTTTTTAGAACAGAAGCGTTGCAGTTTCCCATAATCCACCGGGAGTGCTGAGGTGAGCGCTGTGGCCCAGTAGCGCTCTGAGTGGCTGGCAGCGGATCAAAAGCAAACGAGCTTCCTGAGCTCATTCCAATTATAACAGCACACACTATCAACTACAAATACAAACAGCACGTAAGTGATAGCGCTGGTGGCCTGGAGGACCGCTGCCAGAGAGCAGGCAGCATGCTAATCAGGATACCTCTTGCCATGGGCTATTTAGGGAATAGCCTCTCATCCCGCCAATTCCCCCATGCCTCAGCCAGGGAAACGAAAAGGGGAAGAAGGGGAGTGAATTCCCCGAGTGCACAATCCAAGGACAAAATATTAGAAAATGGATCTTTATCTTTGCTCTCGGCCAATATCCATATTAATTGCAAAAAAAAAGAGCGGAAACAAAACAACGCATATGCACTGAATAAAATATAAAGAGATTTGTCGGACATATACCGCGACAAATGCGACCATGATGTCACAGGAATTCAGTGTTCCTCATATTTAATGCAATGCCACATATGCTCTTGTTGACTTTACCAAGTTGGCGCCACACAGTTTAACCTTTGCAAAAATAAAAAAAGCCGAATGTGGCAAAAACAAGGCCCTCGCTCATTTGCACATCACTTCACACTGTTTATTGCAATTAGTCTGATTATTCATAACAACATCTTCCCAAGCATCCCGGTGTAGTCAGCCAATCCAGGCAAGTGATTTATATCTGGTCCACTGTCGTGAGATGTTCGGAGCGGTTCTGCTGTAGCATGTATGCTCCCCCACCTGCACGGACAACCCCTCAGAGCTTGGCAACTCTCCAGAGCCATGCAGGGGCAGCGGAGTACAGCGGGAGCCTGAGTGAGAAGCACACATTGTGCTCCGCGGGACCCCACCAGCCCCGGCCCGAAGGCACAACTCTCAAGGACATGGAGAACTGGGGCAAAGAACTTCCAAGCTTCCCACTGTTAGGGCAGGCTGAGAAACACAGGGAAAGTTTCCAGAGTGGCTCTGTCTGCATGCAAATGTGTTGCAAGAGAGATACATGGGTTCTCTTGATGAGTAAACAATCATCATGCAATTTTTTTTTCCTCAAGCATAGAACAGCTCTCCTGTATCCAGTCGATTTGAATGTGATTTAGAGGTGAAATGAAACGAGTAAATTCTCATTTCAATCAAATCTTTGCAACAATAGTAAGTAAAGGGTGAGAAAGGGGTCGTGTATCATACAGTTGGGTCACATTCAAGGAGATGTGTAATATGAAGGAATAACAGCGAGCCGGGCTTAACGAATGCAGTGTTTGTACATGCAGATGGGGAGAACTGTGTTTGTATTTCAATCTCTGTGTATCCAGGCTCTGATCTCTTTGTCAAATATAATTACTGAATATTATCAGCACCCAGATCAGTGGCTCGTGTGCCCTGGTGCTGTCCACAGAGTGCGTAAAGGGTAGATAGTTTTCACATCTTCAGATCAGACAAACAAAAATGTCATCGCCGATGCAAATTATAGGACTAAATCCAAGAGCTGTGGTTATATCATAAGTCAAATAAGGGGATAAAGCAACAAATATTTACTGTTTGGTTTATGATTTACAGTGAATCATATTTGAAACGCATGAAATTTTGGAAGGATCTTTTGGACGTAGTCGTGCAAAATGATCAATTCTGGCTTTTTGATATAAAATTGCACAAAAGAGGCAGAGAGGCACCATCACTGACACTGTTGGAACAAGCAGCCCTTTCCCTCATTGTCCTTCCAGTCAGGAGCTTAGGTTTACTGTGGGTCAGCCCCCCCTCTCCCTCTGCATCAGGGGGAAGGAACCACACTGATCTGAGATGGAGTACCCCCAACCAAACCTGACCACATCGACCCATGCCACCATCCTGGGCCTCTAATGGAAGTCCTGGGCATCCAGATGCCTCCCCCGCTCCGACATAGGCGTCAAGTAGCGCTCTTCTCATCACTGAAAGCAGCAGGCCTCTCAGCCCTCCTTTTCTCTCCCTGGGACTGGCTTTTTGGGAACATTGCAGGCAGATGTGTCCAGATGAGCACGTTCTAATTTGTGGGCCCAGGTTAATGCTCTGCCAGAGGCCCTGGAGGATCAATAACTTTATTTCCCTAAAACACCGGCATGGTGAGAACCAGCACACAGGGTGCTTTTAATACTGCCACAGTTCTAGTCATGACTGGGCTGTATTGATTGTGCCCATGTGGAACTTCGTGCGCCTTCTGGGGAAGGATCTATTTGTGTCACCCTGGGCTGGAATGGGGGCTCTACTGGAGGAGTAGAAAGCTCAGCCAATGGAGGATGCCAAAAACATCAAAACAGCCATGTTTACAGATTACCCAAAGGGAAAGCAAATTACAGCAATTATGCAGGCTGTGGGAATACTGATATCAGCATACCTGCTATTTTACCCAGAGACTACTTTTTATGAGGCTAGAACACATACAAAACAGCACACTCAATTTGATTTGATGGCTAAACCCTCAACAAACGATGGGATTGAAACAAAGCACCGCGCATCAGATGCATGCAAAACACCGTCTTTCCAGGGGATCGCCCTGTTTGTGTTGGTGAAGTCCAAAAAATGTATTTTTTTTTTTTCCAGTTGTTTTGAAATATCTGACAGGCAAGTATGTGTCTGGGAGGCATAATGATGAACATGTAACGTTGAACATCATCTCGTTTTTTTTTTTCACCAAACAATGGCAATTAATCATTCTTTGTAAACACTGCAAATTGCTTTACAGAAAACTAATTTACCTTTATGGCATTTATCTCATATATCAGCACAGAGACAACATTAGAGAGGAGTCTTATCCAAATCACGGGCCTTTGTTTGCAGCTGTCGTGACATATTCATGACTGGGGCCATAATAGTCAGATTCCTGTTATATCCCCCGGGGAGAGCAGAGAGAATGGTGTCACATCCAATTACTGCAGCACACTGTAGAGGTAAATCAAAACTCATGCCATGAACTCTGAGATCTGAGGTTCATACGCGTGCACGCACATACACACACACACACGCACACACACTAATGTATACTGTATAGTGCATAAATAAAACAAGACAATAGTTATATCAGCATTGATGATATTGGAAAACACATTCTCCTGGTATCTTAGAGGTCATGTATGGATTACACAGGGAAATGGAATTGGCTGGAGGCTCGGAGGCTGTCGGCTGGCGTCTTCTCACAACATAAATTGACATACATACATACGGCCGGGGAGCAAGTGAGGCGGACAGCACTTACTCAAGATTTTACAATTATGGATTTGTTCGCCGGCGTGCAGCAGCTGAAATTGCAGATGAGGACGGTGACGTGCCCTTTGTTGGAGGAGGTGCAATGGGGTTGCCAGGTTCACTGACACCTTCTCCTCGGCACCAGTAAGATAATATTCTGCAGAGTGAAATTAACGCCTTTGTCTTTTCCTCCACAGTAGTCTTTGGAAGGCCTGGTGGTTTGGTGGTTGGAGGGTATCTCAGCAGTGCATAGCCCCGTTTCACCCTGGAGCAGTGCAAAGCTCCTGCCCAATAAAACAGGCTGCATCCCCAGGGCCCCTCCCTCAAGCCTCCAGTCAGCGCTTGTTTTTGCACCATTTATTTAGTGTGACACATCTCCAATTAAACTGTGGAGGCTGCTGCATTCCCCCCATAACTACCTCTTATACCTCCCCATAGACTTTCTGTCACACTGAGAGTGTGGGTATGAGAGAGTGAAAGGGAGAGTTAGTGAGAGGGAGAGAGAGAGAGAGAGAGATCACATCTTGCCTGCCAGCTATGATCACAATGTCATTTTCCCCTCAGTGCTTAGGAGCCTCCTCTGAAAGGTGCCCTGAATTATAATTATCAAAATATTGAAAAAGATAATCATCCTCTTAAATGATGCTGCCGCCCATTCACGCTACTTTGCCCCACCATCATACAACATGCGTTGAGCAATGCTCTCCTGTAAGCTTTCCTCATCTCTCATTTAGAACCTCACACTCAAAGATGCCTTTTTTTGGGGAGGGGGGGGGCGCACTTTGTAATATCGAGTTACTTAAATTAATCATTAATTAACTTGCATAGATGTATTTACACTCTACCACTTGTCTGCTGCCTCTCTCTCTCTCTCTCTCTCCATGATATGGCCTAATCAGTTCAGATTCATGAGAGTTTAAAGGAGATCTTACATAGGAGGTAAGAGTCTCCTTGCCACCTCTTCATCCTCCCCCAACGGCCTCAGACACAGTCACAGGAGGAGTGACTTTGTCCGACCCCAATACCGTCTGCGAGAGCACAGCTGAGGGCAGCAGCTGCCAGGGAGGACTGGTGGGGGAGCGCCCAAAACACCAGCTCTGCCAGGCAGAGGGGCCGGGGGGAGCCCCAGTGGCAGCTGGGAAGGGTGGGGCGGCCAGCTGTGGAGCAGCATGATGGTGGGGGGGCGACTAGGAGATGCCACTAAACCTGAGCAATATGTACACACGAGCGTGCACAAACTTAACATAGGTACGTGCATTCAGAATGTCACACTATACCGTCTCTGCTTATATGACTTCTGCTGCACTCGCCCACATTAACACAAGCGTTGGCACCAAGGCAACCCAAGCTGTCTGTGGCCCTCTTAACACCAGCACCACTCTCCAGTCACGTGCTCCGGCCACACATCTGGCGTGCCATCTGTGTCACTCCCCCCAATGTGACAGGTAGTCCCTCTCCCTCTCTGGAGGGAGCGGAGAGGGGAAGAGGGACACGGAAGGTAATTTTGGGTGTAAATGTGCTCTGGACATCTCTGGATGCATCTGGACAGAGCAGACACGCTGCTGAGCAGGGCAGGGTCATTAACAGTTGGAAACTGACTGCTAGATAGCAAATGAAGACAAAACAATTATATCACGCCGACTCGTGGTGACAGCTCCAGTAGAGCACGTCATGTTTACGTTTGGTCAGACTGTACGATTCTGTATCGCACTAAGGTCAAACGGAGTAAATAACACAAGATCAAAATATATTAAAGATTCTTCCAATTTATTTTAATGTACAGTTATACATTGCCATGACACAAATGTGACCATCACTTGGATGGGGTGGAAAATGCAAAATATTAAAACAGCCATATATAAACAATACAAGAGGACATGGAAATCCTCCTTTTTTTTTGCTCCTGTACATATGGGATCAATAAAGTATGCACCATAAAACAGACATCAAGCCAGTGATATAAAACTGCACAACCAGTCTTTACTGTGAAATTAAGGAATCCATTTCAGAACATTATTTTCACATCTTATGTTACATATTTGACAGTAACAATCTTCATTATTCACACACAACACTATTTGAATGACATCACCTTAGACATTTATTCAAAGGGGAGAAGGGATTCCAGCATTGTCAAAACTAACAAAATAAAAGTCTTTTCAGAAATATTTATTACACTGAGGATCATCTTTCCCATTTACCAATTTGCAGTCAAAGGACAAGACTGAGGTTCTAGTATAAAAAAGAAGAAAGGCTCCACGAAGCATTATCTTATCATTTGCAGTGGCATCAGCTACATATCACCTCTGTGAGCACATGTTTAATGAAGCCCGATGGCCATTATTCTGTTTTGTGGTTGAAAAATCGACTCCTGGTTTGAATTTGATATATACTTTTACTGACTTAAAAACACAACCCAATACAGAAAACAGCAACACACTGTCAGACCGAAAACATTCTAAAACTCCTGGTATGCTGTTGGCAACTGGCTGATTTTCTCTGTACAGAAACATTATGTACCATGTTCGGGTCAGTGATTTAGCAGATCCAATTTCATAGTTTCACAATTCAACACAACAATTAAATTTAGAACAAAATGTGCTGGATGGGATCATCGTTGAAGAGCATAAAAACACTGACACATACAATTTATGAAATAAACAACACAGCTTTAGTACTAGTTCCGATGTCTTATACAAAGTTAGCTTGGTCTAAAAAGCATAAAATATATTTTTACATCATCACATACATCAAGACATGTACCATGGCCTAGCAGGAAGTTTATCTGGTGCATTATTTCACATCTAAGCCCCCACACGCTTTCCCACTGCTGGCATTATTGCTTCTTATGAACAAAACAATTATATCACGCCGACTCGTGGTGACAGCTCCAGTAGAGCACGTCATGTTTACGTTTGGTCAGACTGTACGATTCTGTATCGCACTAAGGTCAAGCGGAGTAAATAACACAAGATCAAAATATATTAAAGATTCTTCCAATTTATTTTAATGTACAGTTATACATTGCCATGACACAAATGTGACCATCACTTGGATGGGGTGGAAAATGCAAAATATTAAAACAGCCATATATAAACAATACAAGAGGACATGGAAATCCTCCTTTTTTTTTGCTCCTGTACATATGGGATCAATAAAGTATGCACCATAAAACAGACATCAAGCCAGTGATATAAAACTGCACAACCAGTCTTTACTGTGAAATTAAGGAATCCATTTCAGAACATTATTTTCACATCTTATGTTACATATTTGACAGTAACAATCTTCATTATTCACACACAACACTATTTGAATGACATCACCTTAGACATTTATTCAAAGGGGAGAAGGGATTCCAGCATTGTCAAAACTAACAAAATAAAAGTCTTTTCAGAAATATTTATTACACTGAGGATCATCTTTCCCATTTACCAATTTGCAGTCAAAGGACAAGACTGAGGTTCTAGTATAAAAAAGAAGAAAGGCTCCACGAAGCATTATCTTATCATTTGCAGTGGCATCAGCTACATATCACCTCTGTGAGCACATGTTTAATGAAGCCCGATGGCCATTATTCTGTTTTGTGGTTGAAAAATCGACTCCTGGTTTGAATTTGATATATACTTTTACTGACTTAAAAACACAACCCAATACAGAAAACAGCAACACACTGTCAGACCGAAAACATTCTAAAACTCCTGGTATGCTGTTGGCAACTGGCTGATTTTCTCTGTACAGAAACATTATGTACCATGTTCGGGTCAGTGATTTAGCAGATCCAATTTCATAGTTTCACAATTCAACACAACAATTAAATTTAGAACAAAATGTGCTGGATGGGATCATCGTTGAAGAGCATAAAAACACTGACACATACAATTTATGAAATAAACAACACAGCTTTAGTACTAGTTCCGATGTCTTATACAAAGTTAGCTTGGTCTAAAAAGCATAAAATATATTTTTACATCATCACATACATCAAGACATGTACCATGGCCTAGCAGGAAGTTTATCTGGTGCATTATTTCACATCTAAGCCCCCACACGCTTTCCCACTGCTGGCATTATTGCTTCTTATGAACAAGGAGCTGAATGATAGAGAAACAATGCACCACAGTGTGTTGAAACTGTACATTTAACATCATCTCTGATATCCAAAAATGTTGTTAGCTCATTTCACAATCTGCAATGCTGTAGGATAAGGCAGGTTCCATTTTAAGGCATTGCTGCTTTGAGACATACTGGACCAGAGGGAGGGAGTCATGTACACTGACAGTATTGTGTCAATGTACATGATAAACTACTTTTTACAGGCAGGTTAAGAGCCTAAATGGAGGGGGAAAACATATCTTGTATTTTTTGAGTGTTGTGTGTTCGTGTCTGAGAGAATCTCAGTGAGCTGCAACCATTGTTAAAGTCTGCTGAGCGACTGACCAGAGGTCAAAGCTCACACAGAGACTAGAGCAGAGCTGTGTGGGTCGCTGTGACCTTCTCTCATTGCTGGTAATTTCCATACTGGCCCTGTGGAGCAAAATGTGACAGACATGTATAAGTCAATGTAAAAATGCAAACTAAAATCATCTCAATGGCATACATACAAACAAAATAAAAAAAAAACATCAGTAGTTTCAGTCATATCATACAGAAAACCATGATTTATGGTGCATTTGCTAATGTTGACCAGCAGGTGGCAGTATGCCCCCAACAAGTGAGCACTAAAATCTAACATGATACCTCACGTTTTGGAAGCAGCATGGCTGATGACAATATTACATATTAAATAGCTAATAACTGGATACTAGCTTCAAGTGAGACAAATACAGTATAAATCAATGCAATTCTAAACAGGGGTCGAAGTATATATTGGGAATTAGTGAAAAATCCTTAGAAACAAATTTGGAAACATACTATGACTTGACCTTCTAATTTTCATAACATCTTAACTCAAATCCATTTCTCTCACAAGCAATAAAGCAATTAAAAACAGAGTTGTAAAGAACAGCCAAAATAGATAAGCTATTGGCTGTCTCACTGCAAATAAAGCATGCTGTGTTTCAGGACCTCATGACTTACAATTCGACCCCTGGTAAACAACAAATCAAAAGATAAAGAAAAGAAAAGAAAGAAAGAATAATAGAAAGATGAAAGAAGGATAGTGACAAAAAAGACAGAAGTAACATAACATATGCAAATTAAGGCTTGGTGGTCAAACGTCTAAATTGGACGTTGAGGTCTTCACAGCAACCATTACCTTTGCTTCATACAGAGCTAGTCAGGGGTTCAAATCCCTGGGTCTTTATTTCCTCATGTGCCCCTGAATATTCAAAGATAAAGATATCAAAGAGTAGCTATGGTCCCCACATAAGACCACAGGAAATACAGGGCAACAAATAGGTCTCCTCTTAAACACTAGAGCAGTCTGCATGGAGTTTAAGGAAGAATCCTCTTAAAGCCATCATATTTCACTGGCATGGCAAACCACATTAGCCAGGATATGTAACTATGACTCAGGTTAACAAGTAACACATACACTCTTTTTGGCAGGAACAGAATTTACCCCCAATATGATGACAGCATGCACAAACTACTACCTTTTAATGTCTGATGTCACTGACAACTAGACAAAATATACAACTACGTCTGGCAACAAACATAATAAAAAGGTAAAAAACTATGATCGATGTATAGACAAGTCTCTGTGACTATCCTGTATTGTGGGTATACTCACTTGGTCATAACCATAAGGGCGTTGTTGCTGGCCCTGTGGGGGTCCGGGCTGAGGGGGGCGATAGCCCCCATACTGCTGTCCCTGCCCCTGAGGATAGTTGGGATACTGTCCAGGGCCACTTTGGGAGGGACCTACAACAAACATTGAGAATTGGAAAAAGATGCATGCGTGGCAGACTTGAATAAACCTAAATATACAGTATTTGAAAATGTGGTTAGGTAAATAAAAAATCGAAAAAAATCGAAAAATCGAACACTTAATTTATCATCAGCACATGGACACTGTTCTCACTGGGAAGATTCTTTGGAATCTGCTGCATTGTTATGTGCTCATAATACCTTATGTCATTAAATACTAGCTTGTGGAGACCTGCAGGAGAAAGCATTAGTGTTTGCACCATATGAAGCTCACCTCACAGCCTCTGCCTCTCTGCTTGCTCATTACTGACATTAACTCTAGCTCAGACAGACAGGGAGCGATGGAAAGTTCCAGTGAAAAACGGGATAAGGGAAAAACTGCACTAAAATTGCTGTTACTTAAAAAATATACTTGTACAGAATATAAAATTAGCTGTGTAATAAAACACTTAAAAGTTCATAGCATGTATATGGTGATAACATTAATAATGTATGATCAAACTATGATAAAGACTATCTTCAGTCGAGCAGACATATATATTAGGATTTCAAAGCAAACACATTGATCCCTGGTGAAATGCACCCAAAAGTGATCACTAAATTTCAATCAGGCACTTTGCAGGCAGGCAGGCAGACAGCCTGTATATAAATACACTACTGTAGGTGTCTATAGATTTCATGCTGCAATATTAAGCGACATAAACCAAATACACTGCCACTTCTCACAGCAGAATAAAGCAGCAGAAAAGGCCAGTGAACACAGACAAGACACTATGTTGCTAGGCAACACAGTAGTTGCAGATTATCTCCTCTGTACATTGAGTTACAATAATCAGTCATTTGTTGCACAGATCATTATTTCATCAATTAATTTAATTGGCACATAATTAAATCGTGTTAGGTGACCTTTTATTTCTGTGAGAATTTTGACTTCTATTATAGGAAAGTAAATTACTTAAAGTTAAGCAATACATTATAGTGAAATTACTTATTTTTATGTCAAATGATTTAAGTTCCATGAAGGTTCAGTGCTGTTGAAAGAACATCTGGCTGGCAGTTGACACACTAATTTCCAACGTCTTTGCCCATCAGCCAGAGCTCCTCTCCCACTCCCTCAGAACAGTTTGTCACATCAAACTAAATCACCGGAGGAAATGCTAATGTGATGCCAGTCACCACTACTGATTAAATTCCTCTTCCACCAGTGCCAATCCTCCATTAAGGTGGGCCTTTAATTCCATGCCCTTGATGATGACTTGACGTGCATTTGGCACAGATACATTTACAACAAGCAACTCACTAAGGTGAACTTATTATTCCGCAGTTAAAAAGATGCCCAAGAGAGCTGATGATCCCTACTACAGTACTATTGGCCCCTGGTGGATTTGGTAACTCACCGTAACCCTGCTGCTGTGGTGGGTAGCCCTGTTGACCTGGGTACTGCTGTTGAGGGGGGTAGCCCTGCTGTTGGGGAGGGCCTTGCTGGTAAGCTTCCTGTTGTTGGCCATATTGGGCATTACCTTCAGGGGCAACAGCAGACAAAGTCAGCAACATGGTGACGACTTCAGCATGACAGCAAGGAAGACAGGTATTGCATAATAAAGAGACGTAAGATAAATAATATGCATTGTTGACTGTTCCATATGTGATCTAGTAAATGTATATTTTCCAAAACAGAGTAGAAACTGTCACAGAATTTTATGAGCTTCTAGTGGAAAACAATATGCACAGGAATAATAAAAATGATGTAAAAGAAAGGGTATAAGTATAATAGCACTGGACAAAGTCTAACAGCAAATAATAAACTGCAGCACTAAATAAATTAAAGTTGGAGATGTTTTGGCTGCTAAATATCAGGTAATGTAAAGTCTACGCTAGCAAGACATTAATTCCACACATTCATTTTGTGTGGGATTGTCATAAGGCCTGTCAATAATGTGATCAGGTTTTGGCAGGTTACAGCAAACTGTAACAATTATGACCTGCATCAGCTCAAAGTGGAGAATGTATCACTTGGCATTTAAAACTTCAAACATAATCTCAGGTGGATAAGATGAAATTGAGCACACAGAAGTCCAGAGATGCACAACATCATGTCTTAATTAACAATGTTTCTAAGACACCAAGGGTGTTTAATCAAAAAAGTGGCCAGACTGTATTCATTTAAAAAAGGAAAACAAATGTCAAAAGGAAAACAGTGTTGTCAGTAGAGGGAAAAAAACAAACAACAAAAAAGTAAATGTTAATAGGATAAAGAAAGAAAGGGGTTGTTTGATACGAAACTTTCAGTATAGCTACAGTGTAATAAGTAATAGTTGTTCAAAAAGCACAAATATTAGGCTGTGTTGTTATCAAAACATGGGACGTGGCAATCCAAAGAGTGAGCATTTTAATTTTAGCAAAGTTTTGACCATTGAGATTCACTCTAGCCCCTGCCTTTCCTTTCACATCCACTGGTAGAGCACCAGCCATGATTGGGTTTGTCATTACTAGACTGGGAGAAACTAATCCATGGACTGCTACACCTTTAGTAATAGTGTGCACTTTGTCATGTGGATGATTGCTCAATTCGAATACCATTTTTTAATTAGAGCCCAAAGTCACTTACGTTGCCCAGAAAATAATGAAGAAACTGAAATGTTGTGTCACAGTCTCTTTTCATCATTTGTGTTTTAACACAACTCCTGGGTTCATTTTTTGGTTGGTTTTCTCCAAGTGACTCGACCCGAGGGTTCTCCTACCTTCTGAGGCTCCCTGTCCTGCGTGACTGTACTGGTCCCCATAGTAGTCTTCCTGCCCTGGGTACTGTTGAGGGGGTCCTACATACACATACACACAACATACACACAAGTAGATTCAAGGTGTTGTTGGATCGGCTGTGTGAGGGGAAGAGCAGAGAGGATAGATTCCTTGCTGCTAGTTCTTGGTAGAATGCTTTCTTTTGGTCATTTGACTGATCTGATTTAATAAAAGTCTGAAATTACATCTTTAGTCGTCAAGATGTCTGTGGGCTACAGAAGCGGAAATAAAGGACGCTGAGAGGAACAATAACAAGAAATACAGAAGGGAGGGTTAGGGAGAAGGGAAAACCAACACTCACAGCTTGCACACATTACAGACACACTCTGAGGGGTATACCTTGCTGAGGGGGTCTGTAGGGTGGCATTGGCCTCTGCCCCATGACATGGTTCCCTTGGTTGACCTGGCCCATCATACCCATTGGGTTCTGTTGCCCTTGGTAGTGTTGTGCACCACCACCGGGAGGCATGTTATACTGCTGGGAGGGAGGTTGCTGGTGCATCATAGGGCCTGTGGTACACCAACCGTCAACAAACAGCTGAGTAAATCCACAGGTAGCTACAGTCATGCTAGTTTAACATAAATAACTGTACTCATCTAGAGAGACCAACACTTTACCTTGACTGGGCTGCATGTTCATGTTTGGCCGTGGACCATAGTTTCCCATGGGTTGGCCCTGGGTCATGTTCATTTGACTCTGAGCCGGCATGCCCTGGGAGGAGGGGACGGTATGATTGTAACCACCCATGGAGCCATGACTGCTGGGGGGCATATTCATAGAGCCACTGGGCATGTTCGGGGGCTGGTTTGGGCCTGGACCAGGACCTTGCATCGGCATGTGATTAGGCCCTAGAAAATAAGACATAGAAGATTTTGATTCCTTTCGAAAAAATGTTTTGTACATACATTTAAAATTATGTTCATGTTCTATCTTATGATGTATGCTGCACAGTGGATATCTGTAGTCTGGGGTATGTATTCTTGATAAAAGTTCAGAATTCTTCCATTGAATAACTGTAATTAATTGTATTGTACATCATGGGGAAACACCACAATACAAACACGACAAAACAGACGTTAAAAAAACATGATACTTTCAGAGCATATTATAATCAAATGGCCAAGACCACCAGAGCTAGCAAATGGGTGACATCATTCTTTAGCAAAGCAACCTCGCTCACAGTTCTGTGGTGTTGCTAGGCAACCCAAGTGAGACAGGGACCAAAGGAGAAGAATGGGGAAAAGAAAAGAACAGACAGGGGAGGGAAGTTTGGGGGGTTGGGGACACCTACCAGGCATCTGTCCATTCATCTGGTTCTGCATGTGTGGGGCTGGAGGGCCACCACTGACCATACCCTCAGAGGGCATGTTGTGACCGTGAGGAGGTTGAGGAGGAGGTCCACTTTGGTTCATCCCACCAGGGCCCATGGGCATGCTTTGAGTGGGTGGCTGCAGGGGCACAACACAGACATAAAAACTCAGATCAGCTGGTTATGAACACATGTAAGAATGTGCCACTGAAAAGAGAAACGCAGGAAAGAAAAAGCAGATAAATCCCCCAAATCTCCATTAAAATTCAGCAGTTTTTGATGTCACTTGATCACATAAACAATTTAAATAGCCAAGAAACCCAAAAAATTTCTCAATACCAGTAACTTCGATCAAACATGATATGATAAGGTGATACTTTTAAAATAGTTGTCTAAGCAGCGTAATAAATATTTAAAGTTTTAATAAATGCATGCGACATTTACTAAAAAACATATCCTTTAAAAAGTTGTATTTATTAATAATTTGCTATCCTATTATGTACAGCCACTGTAAAGAGTGTGCATTGCCCCTGTAATGCCTGTAATTCATATTGTGTTTAAATTCCATAAAGTTGTGGAGTAGCAGGTCTGACTACAAATACGGCTATTATTTAATACAAACTAGAATCGACTAGAATTAAATACCAAGTTACATGTGTTAGAGAAGGGCAAGTACAAGAGGTCAACATGACCTCATTTAGCAAAGAAGTAAGTTACTAGCATTTCTCTTATTCAAGACAATAAGCATAATACTCACAGCAGGGAGAAGGGACTGCATGTTTTGATTGGAGTCTGCTATTGTGGCAAGGTAAACTAAATTTCTATGCAGCATCTGTTGATACCTGCAGAGATGGAGGGTCATCAATACAGGATTTGAGTAAATGATAGCATAAAACTACTACACAGCGAAGACAGGAGCAAAAATAAATTAACTTACTGTGAGCACTCTGCTGTTTTGCCTTTACTCTGGAAATCCATTATACACTGGATCAGCTGGTTGTTTTCATCAAGTAACTGCAAAAGTAAACGCGAATATTTGTAACGTTTATGTTTCAAGTAAGAAGGCAAGATATAAAATAAATTACAGGGGATATTTTAGGGCGATTGTTCCTCTGCTTAACATTGGTTATACTGTCGTATTTTGATAACAACAGGGAAGATGGGGGACGTTTTTTTTTAAATATGAGTGTGCATTTCTTGCTAACAAAAGACGCGTCTGGCTAGCTAGCTGTTGCCAGCTAACAAAACCACGGGCCTCCACTGATCTGAAATATATTTAAGCATTATTCCGCTAAACCGACAGGAGAACCACTGTGCACACATGGCATCGTGACTCCAGAGAGGTTCATATTCGCCGCGCTTTGACCCCGCAACACAGTTCCCGATCTATTCACGGTTGCACTTGGATGGGCACTGCTACGTTCATTAGCAAAGCGGTTAGCAACGTCTGGTACCATAGCCTCCATTCTGCGACGCGCTAAAAAGATGAATTACCTTTTGTATTCCAGCGGGTGTTATATCACCTTTTCCACGCTGCCTGTGAGGTGCAAACGCCACCGACATGGTGATATACTATTAGATAGAAGTCACCCAGAGCATAAAAGTCTAGAGTGGCTAACAAATCCGGAGAACTCAGATCAAAGATTTCAGAGTAGGATGCAATTTTGTAATGCAACGGTCCATTTTGGGGGGGTATACAGCACCTTTTAAAACCTAGTTTGGCGGTATTTTGTGTTTTGAGCAATATACGTCTATAATTTTCATGATCATATTACGAAAAAAACATGACATTTTCGACATACAGTTACAAATACAGAGATAAGTTAGTGTGACTTTGGCCTAATTGAGTTGCACTGCACCCCATTTTACGTATTAGTGGAACATTCTACATGTAGCCCGTATGGCCATGGGAAATGGGCTACTCAACAAAAAGGGGAAACAGTTAGAGGGTTTACTACTGAAATATATATCAAAAATAATATGTCAGGCAGGTTTAGGGAATAATAGCTTATATCATGATATGGTGTTGCTAGGTTTATCGACAGTGGTGCAACAGCGTGTCGACTTAATAAACAAACTAAATGAAACAATGATGAAACTTTTTTAATTGCTCATAAAACATAAAATATAATAAAAATATATATTCACAGTAATGATGACCAGATGGAGCTTTCCATCCAATTGGTCAAAAAAAAGGTTAATTTCTCAAGGCTTCGTGTGCACACAAACCCCCCTGCTGGTCAAAATCTTTATTGTCATATTAACTATTTGTGAAGGCCTCGCGGCTGTCAGACAACTGTGTCGGAAAAGGAATAATGACTGCCAGGAATCGAAAAAAAAACACCTTAGTTTGATTTTGTGTGTTCATTCATTCATTCATTCATTCATTCATATAATCTGTTTTTGATTGATGGGTGGGTTTATAGAGGTTATAGAGGTGTATTAATGTCATGAAATGTCAGGTTAGTATGATTTCAGTCTGATGGTTTCATATTTTAGTACAGAACATGTTTAACACATCATGCACATGCAGAGCATGAGATGCTTACAAAACTGTTGCAGTGTCATCAAACACCATAATGGCTGCTCTGTTGGTTTATGATCGCCACTCTCTGAAAATCGCCCCTAAATCCTAATAAATAATGATGACCATTTACGCATTTTATGCAAGTTGAGACCAGTAAATGGGCCTGAGATGAACGAGAACCTGTGTTTACTGCAGGAAACGTGACAGAAATGTTTGTGAAGCTCATGTAATTGTCAGGGCCGTGCTGTGGCACACACACACACACACACACACAAAAAAAAAGGTTAATTTCTCAAGGCTTCGTGTGCACACAAACCCCCCTGCTGGTCAAAATCTTTATTGTCATATTAACTATTTGTGAAGGCCTCGCGGCTGTCAGACAACTGTGTCGGAAAAGGAATAATGACTGCCAGGAATCGAAAAAAAACACCTTAGTTTGATTTTGTGTGTTCATTCATTCATTCATATAATCTGTTTTTGATTGATGGGTGGGTTTATAGAGGTTATAGAGGTGTATTAATGTCATGACATGTCAGGTTAGTATGATTTCAGTCTGATTTCATATTTTAGTACAGAACATGTTTAATACATCATGCACACGCAGAGCATGAGATGTTTACAAAACTGTTGCAGTGTCATCAAACACCACAATGGTTGCTCTGTTGGTTTATGATCGCTACTCTCTGAAAATCGCCCCTAAATCCTAATAAATAATGATGACCATTTACGCATTTTACACAAGTAGAGACCAGTAAATGGGCCTGAGATGAACGAGAACCTGTGTTTACTGCAGGAAACAGAAATTTTTGTGAAGCTCAGGTAAATGTCAGGGCTGTGCTGTGGCACACACACAAACACACACACACACACACAATGCAATTAACTCTCAATTTAAACTCTACTGTTTTTATTCTACAGATCCATGATGGCAGAGAAATTGTCAGATATTGCAACTTTCTTGAGAGGTAGAGGTGACTCAGGGGAAACAGTCAATTTGTTCTGAATGTAGTGTAGCCTACAGATGAACCAGTCACCCACTCAGCCCTCATTGTAACTTTCCACCTCTAACTAAAACGTTACAACGTTATTCTCATAACATTATGACTTTAATCTCGTAATATTATGGCTTTATTCTCGTAATATTATGACTTTAATCTCGTAAATTTATTAATTTATTCTTGTAAATTTACGACTTTAATCTCGAAGTCTGTGATAAAAAATTCTCAATGTGGCTCTAATACTCCTAATACTAAATAATAACATCGTATTACCAACTTCATTCTGGTTTTGGTATCGCCCGAGTTCAGAGGTCATGCGCAGGCGCCGTGTTCAACACACGGCAGCTTAGAGACTGGGTGCCTTATTGCTAACTAGCTGAATCATTTCGTGCAGCTCTTCACTTTTCTTGTGATTGTACGTGTCTTGCAGTGCAATGGCGGCAAGATATGACAGAGCGATTACAGTGTTTTCTCCCGACGGCCATCTTTTTCAAGTGGAGTATGCACAAGAAGCTGTAAAAAAGGGCTCCACTGCGGTAAGTCCTTAAATGAAACTAATGCTAAAGCTAACGGCAGTTAGCTAACCAGCCAAGCTAGCAGGCGTTCTCATTTTGACGTAAAGATAACTTCTTTGATATAAACATAGCATCATATTTAAGTGTTGTGATTCCCTATACAACCTCATAGGACTGGCGTTGTACAACTTCAGAGTGAAAGGTATAAATTGTTTAATAGCTACTGTTAATGATGAGCGAGCATTTTGTCGCTGTGTCACTCTCACAGTAGTTTCAGTTTCAACTAACGCTAGAGGTTAGACACTGAGCTTGAATATAACGTGTTGCCCATGAACAAAAATGAATTTATTTGACTGTCTCTGTGTCCAGGTGGGCATCAGGGGAAAAGACATTGTTGTCCTCGGTGTTGAGAAGAAGTCTGTAGCAAAGTTGCAGGAAGAAAGAACTGTCCGCAAGATATGTGCCCTGGATGAGCATGTCTGCATGGCATTTGCAGGTAACGCTACACAGTCTTTTTCATAATGCTCAAAGATTACATTCGTTATCTAAAATTGGATCATAGACTACTTCTTGTATTGATGTTGTTTCAGCTCAGTTTGTTGTGACAGAACACACTAGTTCTTAAAAACACATCATTGCTTATTCAGTTGAGTTTGTTATTGTATGGTGTACAGCTATTTAACAACTTTCAATGTTTTTTAGGTCTGACAGCAGATGCCCGTATAGTTATAAACAGAGCTCGGGTTGAGTGCCAGAGCCACAGGCTAACTGTTGAGGACCCAGTCACGGTGGAATACATCACACGATACATAGCCACACTGAAACAGGTATTTGACTATGTCGATGTGATGTTTACTGTTAATCTACTATAAGACATTGGTAAGATAAATACTTTCAGCTTCTCTAAGAATGATTACATCACAGAGTGGTCACATTAATATCTTTATTGCTCGTATTTATAGCGCTACACTCAAAGCAATGGCCGCAGGCCATTTGGCATCTCTGCGTTAATTGTTGGCTTTGACTACGATGGTACTCCCAGGCTGTATCAGACAGATCCATCAGGAACCTACCATGCATGGAAGGTCAGTTTTGAGTTTTGGTTTTGTACATGATTTTATTTTCTTAAACATGTACAACAGGTAACTGGTAAATATAACACTGACTATTTGTTTTTCTTGTTAAATTGCAGGCAAATGCAATTGGCCGTAGCGCAAAAACTGTGAGGGAGTTCTTGGAGAAGAATTATACAGATGAAGCCATTGCTGGGGACAATGAGGCTATCAAGTTGGCGATCAAAGCATTGCTTGAGGTAAGGTCAAATGAAACTAAACATTTAAAAACAGTCAGGATTAATCAACTTTTTTACAAAAGAAATTTATTTTTTATAGGGCAGTGAACTCAGACTCACATTAAATGATTGTTTGGTTTAAAATTGACACCTAAGTCATTACTTCTGCAGTGGGAATTGTTTTTACAGTCCTTTATAAAAGAGCACCTGTTTTTGCCAGAAGTGAATTATAAACTGATTTGCAATAACTGTTGCGAATTGATCTATGTAACAACTTTTTATAAAAAGTTCTTATATGCTAAATTAATTGATTTTAAGATAGTACTATTTGCTTTTAATCTATTATTTAACTATTAATCAGCTCTTCTCTTCTTCCTTGACATATTAGGTTGTTGTATTTAATTGCATTTATTACCATTAAAACTTTGCATGTGAGTACAATAGTTAATATTGATTTTCTGAGATTTGTCATAACAAGTATTTGCTTTGTCACAGGTTGTCCAGTCAGGAGGAAAGAATATTGAACTTGCTGTTATCAGACGGAATCAGCCACTGAAGGTGTGTAGCTGGATATTGCTGCATTTTATCTTTTATTCACTTTTTGCCTTGCTATTAATTCCCTAATAATTGCTTTGTCAAATGTTTAAAGATTTTGGAATCCAAGGAAATTGAGACCCTGGTGGCAGAGATTGAGAAGGAGAAAGAGGAAGAGGCAGAGAAGAAGAAGCAAAAGAAGTCCACCTGAAGCAGTTAACTAAACTTTTCTTTATTGCACTTGGATGACAATAACATATTTGGGTAGCAAATATTAGTATGTTTCAGAGGGTTTACGCTCATGTTTTTCCTAATAAAGATCTGAGTCATGATTTGGGATCATTGATGTTTTGCACACATCTCTATAAAATATTGTAACTGTTGCAAAATATATCCAGCTGATGAACTGTGTAAACGTGCATCGGTAGATCTCAAGCCAAGGTTTCGATCTTGAACTACACTTTATGGATGTTTTTTTTTTTATAACATTCACCAAATAGCCCTGATGGTGATTAATCTCAAATATTGTAATAACGCATTTGTAACATTCAGGACCATAAATGAAACTTCATGCTCAATAAAAGCTGACTTGTTTGTACCATATTTTTACATTATTTCAAAAAGTGCTTAATAAGATGGTATCCAGTCATACGCCTGAGTAATAATAATCATTACAAGTGATGTGCTGACTTCTTGAAGAAATGGGTGGAGGGACCTATTGATTATCCTACTGCAAAGCAAGTACTGCGATAAAGATAACTACTGTTTAAAAACACCACCAGGGGCAGTGTAGTGTGTGGCTATAAATGGCAATGTTTTTCATTTATCAGCATTCTGTGGCACAGACCTAGAAATGGGGAGAGAAAAGGTAGCTCAGGATGCTTTATAAATTGCTCACCTCTCCTTCGGTCATTTAAAACAAATTAGCAATGAGTGAATGAAGTGTCTAATGGTGGCCCAACGAGACCCCCTTTTTTTGCCTCTCCTTTTTTTATTTCACCCTAAATTCGCTTATCAAGCAACCACTGCTCTGAATTCTCAACGACACAATTATGGCCGGCGGTGTGGCAGGGCTGCTTAATGGGATCCTGGCCTCAGACCCCAGTGGGAACTTTCAGTGACTTTAATCTGGAGCCCTTTGAAAAGTTGTGCCGTGCTGTGCTGAAGAGCCCCGGGGTTCCCTCTGACTCTCAGCAAAGACATAATGGTGAATGGTAAAGTCCTTCATTTAGAGTCATCTCCCCAAGCCAGGATTTCCTGAGTGGGTGCCCTGGCTGCCTTGACGAGAGCAATTGCACTTTGTCTGCAATTTGTCTTGTTTGTGAGTCTTATAGGTTGGTGTTTGGGCTGATGTCAGAGGATCAATTAGGCCTCTTAATATTACTTCCCATGCATGATGTCGTTAAGTCCTGGGAGGGCAATAAAACGTGAGGTTTGTATGACTCACTCTCAGCCCTTTCAACCATACACTAATTGCCACCCACGTGTGTGTCACACCGGAATCTGACACGATTGTAATGTCGCCGTTTTCACACTCGGGTTGCAGACGGTACAGCTGAAACTATTTGACGACAAAAGCAGCTATAGGTAACCTTTCTTCAAGTTGAGTCTGAGTAATCCTCTAGCTACAGAGGTTATCTGATCCATCTTGTCAATACGGCGAGAGCAGCTTATTCTGTGCTGCTGCTCACACTGCTAGGCTTCTGAACTGCCCGTGGGAAGGGTTTTCTTTTTCTTCTATTTATTTCTTTATTTCTTTCGGCATTGTTGTTGCCCATAATCAGCGCAAACTGTGCCCCAGGACAAAGTCCATCTCTCTCATCACTGGCTGCTGCTCATCATTTATGCACAAAATAATGGCTTCACCAGAGGTCGTCGGCGGAGGAACGAGGCCTGAGGACACGCGCTCTCCAAGCAAGAATGCACACTGCTGCAGGCTGTCGACTGAGTGCATTGTTTTGTATGCACATGTGCACTCTGCCTCTCTCCCACACACACTCACACGTCTTACAGGCCAATTGCACATACGCATAGCAAAGTCTATATTAATGTGAACACGCAACATATTTTTTTTTGAACACTGCCTGCATCACTCATCATCTGTCATGCACATAACGCTTGAGGCTATGTGGCTAAGGCTATGTTGTCTTCTATATATAGAGGGGGGAAAAAAAACCACTATTCTCAAAAAGCGTGTGTGTCGTGTTTACATCTGATTTAAGCGTCTAACAACAGTGGTGCGACCCCCCTTTCTAATGACACCCATAACTCTGGTCTTTAGCTGATTTCCCAGTCACAGGCACATTTCGCTCTGAGCGTCTACATTTTGTCATCCTGATGTGCCACCCTGTGGCCATCTTTCAAAGCACGCACCTCCTGGGATGCTTAAAAATTTTCTGTCCTCAGGTTCCAAATAAGGCGACTGACACGAGGGTAGAAGCACAGACAGTTGCATCCATGGGGAACTAAGGTTACATTAGTCCTCTGTTAAGACCGCCTCATTACTCGGGCTGTCATCACCGTCCACACCAGCAGAGTGCAGTGTTGCATAAAAGCAATGATCCCATCACGTTGCTAACCTCTTTCATCTCACTTTCCCTCCCTGCAGATTGGCAGCAGGACTCCTCTAGCTAAGAGTGAGCTAGAGGAGTCTATTCGGCTACTGACGCGATTCTGGCGCCGCACTTCAACGCGCAGCCACAAAAGACTCTCCGGACAGTTGAATCCATGGCGGGGAGCGTTGTCTTGCTTAAAATTGTCAGATGAAAACGCAACATTGCTTGTGTCCTCGAGCGATGGCCAAGCTGTCAAAGTGTGTTGGGTCATAAAAGGCTGTGTTCTCAACACTGTCCCTTTTCTGCTTGTCAGATGTTGACAGTTACACACATGCACTATTTGTGTATGGTGGATGGGCCTCGTGTCCTTCAGGGCTCGGCAGCGTGGGGTGAGGTTTGAGGCTTACATATCCATAAGCGATCAAAACATGTCCTCCTTTTAACGTTCTCTTTTTACTTCTTGCTCGGGGCGTACATTTTGAATATCATTCTATTATCTCGTATCACACATCTCATCTCCTCTGTCCTTAAATCTCTTTCCCCCTCTTCCTGTCTCGCTCGCACAACATGCCGCAAATCTTGATTTTCAACTGTTGTCTTCTTGAACACACCCTTGCACCCTTATCGTCACCACACAGAGTAACGTACACAGTTGGGTATCAGATATGGCGCCATCAGCTTTGGTTGCCGTTCATCTTTGTCTCTGGAATAGCCTACTAACAGTTTGTGTTAGGAGACTAAAGGCACGGTTTTGAGTTTAGCCCTCAAGAGTCACCTGTCGGGGGGGTCGGAGGGGTGTGTGTGGGGGGGTTGTCTCACAAAAGAATACAAGTGCGTCCTCCTCTAATTGAAAGGAGACACCACCGGGCCGGGACGAGAGAAAGAGGAACGGGGAGAACTGGAGAGACAAGGAAGGAGGCAGCAAGATGAGAAGCCGAGGCAAAAACAAGAGGAGCAAACACAGCTAAAATAAACAATTCCCAGGATGCTTCAGGCCAAAAGCAAATGGCCCCGGGGCGTCATGGCCTTGCAGGGCTTTGGCAGAAGCCAGTCACACACATCACATAGCATTACTCGGGATGGGGTTACAGGAAAATGTCAGCCGACGCATAAGGAGGAACCATCGGCCCATAGGATAATTCGATTGCCTGAGGGAAGTGCAATCTTGCATTCCCACGATTCCTCTCTTTCCACCCACACCCTCTTTTCATTGTATTTTTGAATCCATTTTTCTTTCTCATTTGCTTAATGTTTTCAATTCTGTTGTTTGCACTGCTAGCCACGTACTGTATATTTACACACATACTGCGTTATTGCCGACGGAGGCTGCGCCGCTCCCGCGAGGGGTTGCCGCGCTGCATTTCGCCATGCGCCCTCCTCTTCTAACCCTGTGGGAATTTAACGGGCCGTTGGTTTGTAGTGTGGCTTTTGATGATCTTGATTTACAACTTGATCTTTGTCAAAAACATGCCCCCGCTTGCCCCACAGCACCCTCACCTTGTTGTGGGATACAGGTATCATAGAGCAAATCATGTCCCTCCCAGTCTTTCTCCTGTGGCAAATGCAGTGGAGGTGCTGTTATTTAGAAATATGAAATGACTCCCTGGATGTTGAAGATCTGAAGCAGATGTTTATGGTTTTAAACCCTTACGTTTTACGCCTCTGTTACTTAAGTCTAACTTCCCAGATGCTTCTTGGAGTTGTTATTGCATGTGCGCGCGTGCACCGGATAAAGACCGGGAGAAAGATGGAGGGAGGAAAAGAGAGAAGCGGCAGTGAGACAGTTCGGGGGGGATATCTGAGCGCGGCTGACAGGGAGGACAGCCCTGCAGGCAGGTCCCAGCCCTTCAGCACCGAAAATGACACATGACTGCTTTGACTTTTGTCGTCCCCTGTCTCCCTCCGCCCCCCAAAACCAAGCCTCCAACAAACACCGGGACTAGCAGAGATACACACACGCTCAAAGACACACAGTCACACACTGTATACTGCTTAGATTACATTATCTCTATCCCCGGGACACGAGCCCTCCTTGTTGGATGACATTTGGGCTTGTGCAGCACTAAGGTTACCTTTCTTTGCCCCTGAGTTAAAGATGCCTGTCTGCTGCATGCATTTGAAATGAAGGATGGGGGGGGAGAAAAAAAAATCAGATGAGAAAGATTTCCAAAAGCACTTTGATCAGAGGCATCAACAGTCACGCACAAACTTGTTAAGCAGTATGTAAATTTGGGCTGATACTGAATAAAGTTGCCAGAATGGCATGAATCCATTGTGCTGCGATGATCAAAATAAAAGAGGGCTTCATACGCTGGAGGGCAAGAAAGTCACAGACATGAAGGTTTTTTTTTTCCTCTCCCTTCCTCTTTTTTTTTTTCTACAAAGGGGCTGATGGGATGCAGAGAGGAGAGGAGCGAAGGAGGGGAGGGAAATGAAAGATAGGGGAAAGCCTGGAAGGATCTCAATCTAAATTAGCCGAGTAGAAGGAAGGCTGTGCTGAATGAGACATATAATTAAAACCAACGTGATGAAAACATCAGCACCCGTTCAATCACTCGCCAGACGAATCCCTGAAATTGCTACAAGACGACCCGAACGCGTGTTAAAGCTAAAGGTAAACCAAGCCTCTTATTAACGCACCCCGATTTTTCATTTCCCCCCTCTCTCTCTCTCTCCAGCTCCCTCCATCCGCCTGCTCCCTCCGTTTCTCCAGCTGTCCCTCGTTCCCCCTCTCTCTCCATCTGACACCCTGAGATGAATAGATGCTGTCAGGGAGACTCTTGTAGCCTGTCAGCTTCTAAACAAACAGTTAGCGAAGGGATCACTTTCACAGGAAGTCTCCCAGCGTGAGGTGACGTTATGAGACGAAGCCTGTTGTGTCCTGTTCGTACACGCAGACCCACCCTGCCATTACAGTACCTACCGAGTATGACTCCACCCCAGGACCAGTCTCATGCCTCATCCACTGGCACTTTATACTCAAACTAATACTTCATAAGATTTGTTTTGATTTTTTTTTTTTGGGAGCTTGTTGTTGTGGTACCACTGTCCTGCATTTTGTCCTCCACACTGAAAATGTAACAAAATGTCTCGGGCAGTTAGAGAGGAAGCATTTTAACTAAGGGCCCTCACGCCGCCTCCAGCGTAGTGTCCCTCCAGTAAATCTGTCCTCCCGACAACAAATGTCCCCGCACTAAAAACGGCCCCTCAAAAAAACAAGTCCAACTTTTGTGAGTAAGAAAAAGAAAAAAGCATCATCCCCCCTCAGGTGTGTTCCCTCTCGCTCTTCCTGCTTGCACCTGCACTGAGTCTCTCAAGTCCTCCGTGTGTCTCTCCACACAATGGAGACAGTGCGTCGCCTGCGGCGCCTCTCTCCAGCTGAGAGCCACCTCTCTCCAGAGGACAGTAGAGGAAAACTGCCAGCACTAACAACTGATCCTGGCAGATAAAGGAGCAGATAGGCGAGGAGAGTGTCCCTTGGACAATACTCGCCTCGCCCTGCTCTTCCTTATAGCTCTGAGACACAGATAGTAACAACTGCACAGACTAAACCTGACTACGAGGCTCATAACATCAGAATAATCATAGTTTACATATTCGACAACATGGTCTAACTTAACTGTTACAGTGTCTGAAGGATCTTTTTTTTTAATATGCTGTAACGCAGTAGCACCGGGCCAGATGACCCGGCACCGGATCAGTGGACCACTCACACTCCTGCGTGCAGCTGACTGGAACAGCAGTTAGGCGGAGCCGCCGTCACAGGTCGCCCAGGCCACAGCTGGGGACCCTCAGGGGCCACTGTGATGACCTGATGTGATGAATGAAGTGTGCATCCGCCCGCATGGAGGAATATTACATGAAAATAGTGATACACCTGGAGATTTGTTGTTTCCTGGAAACCCTACTGTCATATCATAATCTACAAAATAAAAATAAAAATAAGACTGGGGATTTGTGTATCTGATCCGGTCCAGCATGTGTGGTCTATAAGAGCCAAGCTCCTGGTATTTGTCCTGAGAAAGACCTTGATAGGAATGGGGTCTGAGTGAGAGTGCTTATTTTATTCTCCTGCGTGCTGCTGCAGGCCATAGCTGTGTTAATGCAATGGCAGGGATCTTTGAAGTTGTGACTTTATGAGACAAAAGCTAATTTCCTTTCCTTTGTTCATTATCGAGAGAGACTTCCAGCCGGGCGGAAAGCATGCTGTGCTAATTATTCCATTCATGAGTCATCTCTAAAGTATGTAATGGATTTCAGTGGGCTTTTCGCAGGTAAGCGGGGTAATGTGGCGCACACATATATGTCACCACGCTGGTTTACAGCACTGGTACTATAGTTCAGTTTATTTGATTTGCACTGGAAAAAGATGATCGTACTCTCAAGTCTTCAAACAGAAAAGAAAAATAACCTTTGGTTTGTTGTGAGTGTAGCTATAATAAGGGTTGAGATGTTTGGTGATGTGTCAACAAACACATCCTCCGCAGACGCCAACAAACTCCAACCGCTTTGCAACTCATTAAGATCTGAACCCAATTTCACAAGTGAGTTCCAGAGTTGGTGGGGCCAAGTTAGACATGTGACTTAATGGGATTTCCGTCTCTCCCTGAAACCCAGCTTGGCAGAGCATGAAGGAAAAGGCGACGTTTCCCTTTCCGTCCTCTCCTCATCACCGACACGCCACCCACAACACCTGAGCACTCCCAAACCAGAGAGACGAGTGTGTCTCTCCCCCCGGACGCACAACGCTTACCCTGACGCTCCGAGTCAGATCAGACAACAAAAAGTAAAACCTCACATCTCCTCCGCCGCCGCCTGTCTCCCCTCCTCCTCCTCATCCTTGTCGTCCTCCTCTCTCCTCCCCTGCTTTGTTTGTGCTCATTTCATTCTGCGTGCAGCCTCCTGGCAGGCAGGTCAAGGTTTACCCTCGCACCACACACCATTTCCCTCACATGCCGCCTGGGGGAGGAACACTGAAGGCCTGGGGCAAGGGCAAGCCCAACCAGCTCGCACAACATCGCCGCCATCACCACCTCTAAACATATGCAACACAAAAAGCTCACGATCACACAACTGGACCTCCATCTTTCTCCCTTTCTTTCACCAATTCTACCCTTTATTCCTTCGTCTTATTGTACATTATTGATTTCTGTCACTTGTAAGGTATATGTCCATAAACCGGCAGATTCAATCGGGTGACAATCGAAAAAGACACTCATTTGTTCCCCCCGTAGTGCAAGTGTTCATTCGGAGAGTCTGATACTAACCCTGGCTAGAAGCGAGTGCTGGATTTTTAGCTGTAAATGGAAAACGCCTGTGGGCTTTTCATTTTCTGGGCCCAGACGTTCCCTTCATGGTGTCGGAGCCCTTGTGTTCACAGAGTTCATGTTTTGCTGCAGGGCTTTTTTTTTTTTTATTTTGTTTTATCTCATAGCTTAGAGTAGCAGCGCTTCAACTCCCAGAGGACTCCTGCATAGCAACAGCAGAGATCAACAAAGTAAGTTTGTTTATGTTGGCGGTGTCCGCATGTTGTCGACTTATACATTTCTCAGTCTCCATTTCCTGCCTCTCCTTGCCCCAGGGGAAAGGATCCCTCTAATTGGATCTTGCTCTAATTGAGCCTAATACTGGAGCTAACCGGAGTTGGGCCCTGTGGCTAATGAAGAGCTGAATCAAAACTAAGCAGTAAAACTTTGACTGTGCATGTGCATGTGTGTGTGTGTGTGTGTGTGTCGTACATTTGCGTATTTGGGCTGCACTCTGTCATGATTGCTGCACTACTAATTTTGGTTTGGTCTTGATTTATACCCTGCAGAACAGAACCTCATTTTTAGACATGGGGAATACATGTTGGTGAGCAACACTCCAGTTTGTCATATTACAGTGTCCTTTTTTTTTTAAAGTTGTGAATCACCCACTTGGATCCATCGATTGCTCACAGATGGCTATGTTTTCTTTTTTCTTTCTCAAGCTAGTTTTACAGAAATCATCTTGAGCTACATGTAAAACCTCGGCTGCGTCTGAAATCACTCATTCATTCACACGTTCCTGCTCACTGTATATAGAGATTTCTATGTATAGGACTGTATGTTGAGTAATATGAAAACAAAAAACAAAAACGAAAATACATTTGGGCATCCACACAAAATGAGCAGTGGGACACAGCTCATGATGAAGACACAGTGATGTCTCAATTTGCAGGCAAAAAAATGAATAAACACTGAGTTACAGGCTTTTCCTCCTGTAATATTGTTTCTACCGCCTTTGTTTTTCCACTCATTTGCTAAAATTGATTGTTTTGATTTTAACTGTGCCCTTTCTCCCATAGCCATGTCTGTGTCAGGTTTGACTGTCATGACATCCTGTGACAGGAAGTCAGAGACGGCCTATTGTGCACATCATCTACATCTGTGGGTTAAACAGTTTAGTTTGCTTGCTGATCAGTGGGACAGGGTGAGCTGCCTGGTTTCTGGTGCCACTGTGTGCCCTCATTCATGAACTCACCACAACATCAGACACTGTAGCTTATGAAATCCCATTGATTTTTTTTGTACTTCGTCTATCTGAAATTAAACAGCCCAAGTACATGATGCAGTTTCAACAGCAGCAGAGGAAAGAAGAGAAATTGAGCTGAATGACTCCAGGTTTACTGCTAGAGGGCTGGAAAAGAAATTATTACTGTGGAAACTGACTCGTTTCCTATTTTTTTTCCCTATCCGCAAATCATCTTGCCACTTTACATGAGAACAAATGTATACCAGTAGTCATGAGATTATATATATATATATATATATATATATATATATATATATAAACGAACTACAAACAGTGGAGGTAGGGAGTTGGCCGTTCTGTAGATTCTCCCCCACCAAAGACACAATGGAACACAACAAACAAAACAAGACAAAACTGTGGCTGGAGCAGTAGCAAGGTAGAGGGTAATCACAGGAAACACAAAATCCCAGGTAAGTACAAAACAACACAAGTAACAATAATAGCACTAAGACAGGACACGGAATCATAATGTCAGAGCGGTGGAGTGAAGACCCGGCCTTTATAGAGCAGGAGATGAGCTGAGTGGAATCAGGTGTGTCTCGTCTGCAGCCACAGGTGAAGCTGGCCACGCCCCCTGCTAATCCCCTGCTCTGCAGGAGAAACAGGAAGGGGAGGGGGAGAGAACACACACACAAAAACCTGCAACACAAAACAAAACAAACAGAAACATAGGGTTGTTTTGCCATTTTTGTAGGCTCGTGTCCTTGAATGCACCACTCCTGCATCCACAGTAGTCACCTATCAGTTTTTTGTTTCCCTGGGTCAGACAAATGAAATCACATAAAATAAAGCACATTGCTCAAAGTGTCAAATGGGCCGTATTATTGAAACGTATGTATTTTTCTGCAGAAGTAAAAAAAAAAAAAGTGGAATCGCTCTGTTTCCTGGGAACAACATTAATAGTGCAAATAGTGCCTGTGCAAAATATGCTAAATGTGGCACCTGTAGACAGCCTAACCACACAAGGCTCAACTTAATCTCACGTCTTAATGAAGTAGCTGCTTTGCTGCCTTAGTTATTATGATCACAAGTTCATGTTACACCTTCTTTGCATGGATCTTGGAGGTTATTTTCGGGAATATTAACTGGCAAGGCGCGTTAGCTTCAGGTGTCGCTGCAGTGAAACTGTTCGCCAGGTGGTACCAGAAATAAACACTGAAAAACGTGCAGTCTCCACGTTGATCTCCCAATTCAACTTCCCAGCATCTCATCCCTGCTTCGAAGTAACGTAGCGTTTACCAGTGACTGGTGCTGCCATAACATACTGTAGCTGCAGTCGGGCACATATGCTTTAAATCCGCTCTCTCCGCTTTGTACCGCACCAACTGGTGTTTTGAGGCTGGCATTATTCAATCTTGATCTCCCGATTGTGATGTCTTTCCAAGCCCTCGCTGTAGCTGGAGGCCTGCAAGGCACAAACTAATGCTGCACAGTGTTGGTGACTACCACCGGGGGGGGGGAGTGGTGGTGGTGGGGGGGTTAGGTGGAGACACAGCACTCCAAGCACTCCAGGTGGGCCGAGTTGCACCCCCCTCAGGCTCTCTGCCATGTCTCGAGAAGGGGGGAGTGGGGCGGGTGCAAGGTAAATGGTTCCAGAGCAAATATAGTCTTCTAAACCTCCCGCCTGGAGGATGTAGCCCAGAGGCCAATATGAAGATTGGAAACAGATGAAAGAAAGAAACTTGGGTGGAGCTCTCGGTCGGTCTTATGAAAGCCAGCTGGATGAAAGCTCTTTCTTTAGAATGTAAGACAAAGTTCTGTTTCAAGACTAAATAGGCGAAAGCCGCATTTTGTGCGCCGGAAACATGTGCGGACGTGATATGTGTGCGCTTCGTGCGCTCATACTCATTCAGGAGTGGGACCGCATTGGCTGAGGAGCCCCGCAGCTCTCGTCTTGTTTGTTGACAATATTAAACAAATGGTCAGAAAGACCATTACTCACGGGGGAGTGAAGTGAAACCCCGTGTGCATGTTTGGTTACATATACAGTTATACAGTCTCTCTCTCTCTCTCTCTCTCTCTCTCTCTCTGTGTGTGTGTGTGTGTGTGTGTGCATGCACGGCCCCTCCCTGGCCCTGCAGGTTTCTCTGGGGTCTCTTGTCACCCCATGTCTCGGAGGTGAGAGGGCGGGTGATAATTGCACACTCCCTGGCACCTTTAACAAATGTATTGAAAGGAGGAATCGAAAAACCTGTTAATGAGATTTCCCTCCCCGGGCAGCGCTCAGGGTGATTATTCTTATAATTTTCTTAATCTAATGAGCTACTCAAAGTTTATTCCAAGACAAATTCTTCCACTCACCCAACAGGGCTCCTGTTTTATTAGCCTCTGCCGTTCATCAGCACCCAATATTTATTACTAATCATCATTTACAGTGCTTTGGATATGTGACTGATGGGACGGCAGTGGCCCTGTACCAAAGTGCACATCTTTGTATTTGGGTTTGTTTACCTCACAAGATGGCTCCTGGCTTAGGGAATAGACCATGAAAATGGCTGCTCTCCTGTGCCTGCAGCACTCTGTATAGATTGGAGTTTTTCATGTGGCAGTTACGCTGCTGGGATATACACCCCAGGGGATGTGCTCTCATTAAGGACAGTAGCTCTGGGCACTTTTGCACCGGTTCCTGTGGCCACTGACCTCCTTTTCACCCGTGGGCTTGCAGCTCTGCCTCTTGGTCTCCCTGTCACTCCCACCAAAGCCCTTGGGGTCGTCACATGACTCGGGTGACTCCTGACCTGGCTGGCCCCCTCCAGTCCAGCCCCTCCCTTCCTGTCGGCGGACCGGTTGGAGAGACCGCAGACAGCGTAAGGGTCACATGTGACACCCCCCCCCCGCCCCCAAATGGCGATTATGTCCTTGGGCATTACACAGAAGAATTTTCCAAGATGACAGTGTCAAAACATCATGTCAGAAATCGCCGGCCCTATGTGTCATCTTAAAGCAGCAACGCCGCAGCATTATTCACATGGAAGAAGTCTGAGCGCTACCTTACAGCCGAGTGAGCCATCCATCATCTCTGCAATCTGAAACCGAGAGCACGTTTACTGATAGAGAGCACCTGTCCTATTGGACCTTTACCTTGCGTTCAAGCAAATCCCTAAGTCTTGCTGCTTGAACGGACACAAGCAGGATAATAACATTGCTTCGTCACTGTCCTCCCTGAGCCATTTCTGCAGCCATTTCCTCCGCGTGTGTTGTGGTTCATTTTCGCCACAAGACAAACTAGCGTGCGAGGAGCACCTAAAGGTGATCTAAGATCCCATCGAATGTAGTTAATCATTGATCAAAAACACATTACTGTGGACTTGAGGCGCTTGGAGTTTCTGTGCCTAAAGTGCACAGAAAAATATCAATAAAAACCCCCTTGATCTTTTTTTTTTTAAATTAAAGCCTGATGCTCCCCCTAGAACGGAGACCACACTTATTTTCATTGTCCATTTTATGTAAAAGAAAAAAAAAAGCATGAATACATGCATTTGTATATGAATGGCATGATAGCTGATTGGTGGATTGAGATATCAGACCAGTTCTCATCAGCACCACCCATACTTATACCTGCAGGCAAAACAATTTTGTCCTCCACTAGTAAGCAATTAGATTATGCTCAAACACACACACACACACACACACACACACACACACACACACACACACACACAGACACACAAAGCCTGTATTCCCCCTATGCAGAATCCTCCCTTCCTCAGTATGACACTTGCTTCCTCCATATGTGTGAGTTTGTGTTAACACAAGGATGTGAGCGGACACACGCGTAGACACACACTCACACACACCCTGTAGGTATAAGGTTCCAGTTGGTATATCTCTGTCTCTAAGCCCCAGTTTGATGCCCTAGACTCATGGTATCCAACCCCCACTCTTTCTGCATCCCCTCAGGCTTGTGTGTGTGTGTGTGTGTGTGTGTGTGTGTGTGTGTGTGTGTGTGTGTGTGTGTGTGTGTGTGTGTGTGTGTGTGTGTGTGTAAGATGGCTCCTGAACCAAGAGGGCATTGTTTCTCTCCAGTGGGGTTTCATAATTGAACGTTCACATTTATGCACTCATTCAGACCGACACCGTAAATAGAAGTGAAGCACGTTGGAATGATACTCGACCAAACTGAAACTCAAGATCAAACCCAAGATTATAGTTATGAGGAATCCTGTGTCCATGAGTCTCACACGCTGAACACATTGTCGTGGCTGCACACACAGCAGATAATCACACGTGGACTGACTGGAGGTGCCATATGAAGCCTGCCTGCGTCAAGTTTCCTGTTTCTTACGCACATACTGTTTGTGTGTGCAGCAGGGAAGAGAGAAAAAAGAGAGAGAGCGGGCAGCAGGGACAAACCCGTCAGCCGCTCAGATCACATCAGGTCTGTCGGGACACATTGGAGCACAGCGAGCCTGATGGGATATGCCCCCCAGGGGTGCGAAGCAGGCCAGATGACATACAGACACAGTGGCGGGCAACGAGGGAAGAAAGAATAGATGATGGCGCATCCTGCCTTTAATGCACAATATGTTCCAATAACATGCACGCAATCATGAATGGTAACCCTGACTACATGGTGTAGTAATTATACCATAACAACATACCACTGCAGACATACAGTCACTAACACTGATGCAGGCAAGCAGACACCCCCCCCCCACCACTACCACCAACAGACACGCGTGTGTGCACGTACATGCGTGCATGCTTCGCGATGTTGCCATAAACATGTAGCCTGGATCTCACACCGGGTAACCTACATCCCAAACTACACAGGACATATGCTAATGTGGAACGTGAAGGCATGATGTTTATGAGCTGCACATGATGCATATGCTTCCGCGTGTGGGTAAATGCACAGACACGCTTGGGTACTTATGTCCGCGGGGCCAAAACAGGAAACAGACACTCCTCTTCATGCCTGTTCTTTAATTGGGGCATTTATTGTTTGTTTGTTTTTTTTTTCTCTTTTTTGGTGGTGTTTACTAAATTACGGCACATTTCAGAAATGCGGCATGTTTCAAGGTTTATATAAGCAAAATGATGCTTTCGGCCATTAAGTTGCAAATTAACATATCTTTATGACTGTGGGATATGCCAGTTGAGGATGCTTTCACATTTTCACACTAATCAACTTGACTTTAACATGTTGGATTTCAGTTTGATTTGCTTTCATCGCAAATATTGTTTCCCCCCTCGGCTGTGTGTTCCTGCATGTGTGTTTCAATGGAGATGTGTCAGTGTGTGTGTGTGTGTGTGTGTGTGTGTTCTTCTGTGAGCTGTCCATGGCACCTTCATGTCAGCCCAACTGTTCCCATTCTGAGGAAATCAGAAGACGTGTGTGTAAGGAGGGGGTGTTGCAAGGACAAAATGAACTAATGTTGAATATTCCGTATTGGTTTTACTGTAATTCTTTTCTAATTCTTAGTTTATTCAATTTCATCTCCTTGAGGCTGCTAGGTATGGAAATGAGGTCTGTTCTTTTTTTTTTTTCCTTTTCTTTTTTTTTTTGCCTGTGTAAATTGCAGCTATCACCTCGAGCCTTTTGAACAAGATTACCCAGATGGCCTTGCGTGGTGTGCCTGAAGTTTTATTTTCCTCCTTTGCCTGCTTTTCCCTCTTTACTGCAGGGAAAAGCAGAGGGTGCTGGGAAGCCGCCTGAAGCCTCTGGGCGAGGCCAGGAGGCAGCAGCTGTGGCAAAGAGAGATCTGGGGGGAAGAAGAAGAAGGAGAAGGACAGTGGGTTGGGGGGTGTGCTGGGGGGTGGATGAGACTGGTGCAGGGGGCATTGTTGTGTGCATGTTTGTGTGCTAGGAGGTGGGGGGGGGGGGTGGGGGGTGCACGCTTGCATGAGGGGGGGGGGGGGGGGGGGGGACTGAGAACACCAGCCATTATGAGCACTACCCCCTACCTGACTTGGCTTTCACGGGGACCACAATAACCCTTGGAGTACTCAGAGAGGGGGCTGTAAATTGCAGCTATCACCTCGAGCCTTTTGAACAAGATTACCCAGATGGCCTTGCGTGGTGTGCCTGAAGTTTTATTTTCCTCCTTTGCCTGCTTTTCCCTCTTTACTGCAGGGAAAAGCAGAGGGTGCTGGGAAGCCGCCTGAAGCCTCTGGGCGAGGCCAGGAGGCAGCAGCTGTGGCAAAGAGAGATCTGGGGGGAAGAAGAAGAAGGAGAAGGACAGTGGGTTGGGGGGTGTGCTGGGGGGTGGATGAGACTGGTGCAGGGGGCATTGTTGTGTGCATGTTTGTGTGCTAGGAGGTGGGGGGTGGGGTGGGGGGGACTGAGAACACCAGCCATTATGAGCACTACCCCCTACCTGACTTGGCTTTCACGGGGACCACAATAACCCTTGGAGTACTCAGAGAGGGGGCTGGTGGAGTGGGCATGTTCTGGATGGGAACAAGAAGAACTTTGGGGGTGGGGGGGTGGGGGGTGCACGCTTGCATGAACATGTGTTTTGTGTAAGGTGTTGTTTGCAGATACAGGGAAGTGAGTCCCAGTGTGAACATGGCATTACCACATCACCATCCACATTAGCCATACATACAATCCAAACAGCTACAATCACACTGCTAAGTGGTGGGCTTCAGTGGAAAGCGTGATAATAAAATAGCTGCCTCCTGCTCAGGTGATCATTGTTGTGGGAGTGGTGGGATTTGTCATTGGGTTTCCACTCACCGTGCCCCGGACATAATCTGCTGCTGGTTTTCTGCCCCGAGGAAGAATATCATTTTAATATATTAGGCCGGCCCAGAGATAGAGAATTATGCAGAGTTAAAGTGTTCACCTGTTTATTATTCTAACACGGAACAGCCTCCCTCCACACTAATCTCCAAAAGAACACACCCAACTCCCAGATTGCTGATCTTGGCTTGGAGGCAACAGCGAAAGGAGATGCTCACCTGAGATAAGGTGAGGACAGGAGCAGGAGCTGCTTATATCACTTTTGAGTTCATTTTCCAAAACTTAATACTGGAGGAAAGAGCCGACGGGAGACGGTGGCGTTCAAACGGGCGCCAAACCAGGCGACGTGTCTTTTATTTAATGCGCACACTTGCAGCCGCTGTGTCAATTCAAACGCAGCTCTTCAGACCAGTGAAACAGAACGGGAAGTGTCTCGGCGTGTTGGCGTTGCGCTCTTGTTGAAGTGCGCCGGTGGATCAAGAATCTCCCCCATGTTATTTCAGCAACAGCTTTTCAGATGCTGCTGCCAAAGAATCAATAGCGGCCTATCGCTGTTTGTTTTCACTCCCTCCATTTGTTTGTTTTGTTAAGGTTTTGCTCTCCATCATAATGAATCACTCTTTTTTTCATCTTGTTCTTATTTATTCCCGTGGCTGGAGGTGGAATGTGGTGGTTGATGAGGGGCTGAAATGAACTGAGCCTTAGCCTTAGCCCGGGGGCTGGTGCATATCTTAGCATAAGTGATGGCCGACCGGAGGGCTAGAGCCTGGCTGAGAGCGCCCTCAGGACAGCAGCTCTGACAGATCATGTATTTATAGGTCTGTTGAAAGACCTCTATTGTGTCCCACATAGCCTCAGAGCACGTCTGTCCTCTGTATTATAATAAAGCCGCTGGCCTTACCACTATGATGGATGGGTGGCCCTCGAATGGCAAGCTCCAGAATCATTAGAGCACTCCCAACATGCAGGTCTACCCACGTGTAAGGCTGGCGCAGGGAGGGCTGCTACTAGTGAGCAATACAGTACAGTTGAGACCTTTTAATCATTTAATTATTAATTCTCTACCAAGAGAGGGAGCGTGAAAAAGAGGTTGAGGGAGGGGGGGTAAGTTTGCTGATGTTTTTGCCAGAGGATACGTTCGCAATTATCTCAGCGGCTTAAAATGCCCCCCAGGCTTTTTCAGCGCCGGGTAGAATGTGGAAAACCTATAGCACTTTTCAGGTAGCTTCGCTGGTCAGGTTTCATTGCTGCAGAGGATTTCGCCGAGGCCAGCATTCCTTCACACCTCGTCAGAGCCGCGCGGTTTCAGTGTAAAACGTCGAATGTGAGAACGTATTAGGAGAATATTTTTTGGAGAAACTGTTGAAAAAAAAAAACAGACAAGAAAAACAGAAGTTGCTTGAATATGCACAACCCCCCCTCTCTCGCAAAACACACACACACACACACACATGAGCACGTACGCACACAAAAGTAGCTTGACTTCTCTGCGCCTTAAGCCTCACAAGCAGAGTGGTGTTTGAGCTGTTTCCCAATCTCATGTTCTTCTGTTACCTCTGGAGTAGAATATAAATGATTCCCTCTCAGTGTACAGTGTATGCCAGGGGGCCTGCAGCGACCAGAGTCCGGTCTAAAATTCCTCACTGCAAGCGCACCATAACTCAAGGCACTGACTGATAAATAAACAATGGAAAGTGCAGCGTGTTGTGGAGCATTACCTCCAATCCTCCACTTGGAGCACTGTCCCACGTACAGCCCAATCACCGCGGGGTGGGAAGAGGTTCTGAAGAAAGTTAAGAAAATCTATATTAACGCTTAGAAATAAAGTTTGACATTAAATATAGGTGTTTGGAGATGGTTAGTAACAAAACAGGTGCATACTGTTTATTGACAGTTATTGACAATTATTTCACGTTACCTTGGCTTTTTTATGCGCGTGACGCCATTTTTCTCACAAGCCACCGCGACATATTATTCTACAAGTGAGTGTCCATTTGAAGTATTATCCTACCACCAATTGTCCACCCGAGAACATTTAAGGCGCAAAGACTGCGCAGGCATTCCATCAGGCGGATGAGCTAATTTTTCAAGTCGAAATAATGGCGTGAAATATGTGGCCATTATGTTATAATAAAGGTATTTATGAGACTTCAGTCTCACAGCCTCACTGTGAGATATCTTTGAAAATTTGAAATCAGCTCCTGCGGCTGAGGGTGGGGGAGGAGGAGAGAGAGGGAGGGAGAGAGAGAAAGAGTGAGTGAGAGAGAGAGAGAGAGAGAGAAATGGCAAGGGAGAGATGTGGGAGTTGTGTTTTGCTTTTTTGCCACAGGTTACATTTATAATTATCTCGCTGGCATAAAATAGCTAAGAGGCTTTTTCAATAAAGGTAGGAGGCACCTACAGTGCAGAATATTACCGACAGATCAAACTCAGGGAAAAAGAGCGAGAAGACTGCAGACTGTATGAGATGAAATGCTGAGTACAAAGTCCATCATCTAATAGGTGTGTTTAGTCAGGACATTCGTTAGAAAGTGTACATACAGTTTGCACTTGGCTGTCGAGCTGAGCCCATTTGAAGATGAGGTGAATGAGTCCGTCCACTGACCTTCACTAGTGGTGAGTAAGCAGAGCCTGGGGAGCGAGGGAAAGATGGCCACACAGACACTTCCTCCAGGCCCTACACTGCCTTTTGATGACTGGAAATAATCACCAGCGAGAAAGCCAGTGGAAGAGACACAATCACAGACACCGCAGAAAAAGCAGGGGGCTCTTAAATGACTTTATTCTCCTCTAAACCCCTGTCCTCTACAGGACTGGAAGTCAGTTTCTTAATATAATTCATCTTTTCTCCAATGGGCTGCGTCCTGAGAGAGGGATCTCGCTAATTCCTTTTCAAGTTAGTCTGAATCCAGGACGTGAGAGTAAATAGGGCTGGATGGGGTCCCGTTAAATGCAAGCTGCCACACAGGTAACAAACGCAACATGTTTTCATCAAAAGCATGTTCATTCATTTTAGGAAAAACATCATCTGACGTTCAGTTGGTGTCACACCAACTGAACTAAGAGGCCAGATATGTATCTATTTTATGATGATGATTCAAAACATTACTAGTATTCATTAATTGAATTTTGATTCAACTGCGTTCAACGACATGATTAAGGATCATAAAACTATTTATTGCACTGAACATTCAAAAGTTGCACTAAACTTAAGTCTTCCAACTTCAATGTTTCAGTTGGAGTTGGCGTGTTTGGCTCTCGCTCCACCTGTGCTCGCTAATTACGTGGGAGCAGAAAACTTAAGAGTTCATGATTGTGCACAAAGCATCGCCGTGTACCGCTCTCATCACACACCTCTTAGATCTGCACCTCCAGCATATGAGAAGAACAGTCAGTCAAAAGGGAATCTAGGGCAAAGAGGCCTGAAAGGGAGACGTATAACATAAACTGTAGATAGCCATAGTAAGTGGAGATTCTGCCAAAAGCTATGAAGACGACGAGCTCCGTGTGCGATTTCACTTTGGATGTTGGCCCTGCAGGGATATGGAGGCGCACAACTGACAGGGCTTGCGTGGAAAATTCGTCTCCATTCAATATAACTAAGTAAAGAATGCCCCAAGTTGTCACTGGTGCACCAGCTTGAATCCTCAAATGTGCATTACAGCCTTGGTAAAGTTAACTCTACCTTTGGTTGTAGAAAGCTAAAACACAACATAATGTAAACGATTCTGCTACTTGTTTGCCACTGCACACATTCAGGAAGCCGGATAGAGTTATTCGGAAAAATCAACTACATTCAAGTTTAAGGAATAGTTAGACCGGGAATATAGTTGTGCTTCCAGTGCAGTGCAGGACAGACATGGCAAATCAAAAGGCAGTCCCTCCAGCGATGTCAAAACAGTGAACAGACACCATGACAACTGAGATTTTGATTTATTTCACATATTTTTTGCTACATTCCTCTTTTTCTCAAATCTAGGGAGCGTAGGTGGGTCAGTCATCGTAGAAATACTTTATATCCAACTTCATATCAGTATGTGCTACAAGTAAAAGTGATCATGGTGTGGGTAGTACAATAAGCTTTTAATCTGTTCAGTCATGTCAGAGGCAACAAATTCGCTTTCAAAAAAAAAATTCAATGTAAGAAACACAAACACATATACAATGAAAGATTTACAGGTCATTACTCAGAGGAATATTATGATCCAATTAAATAATTTCCATGGAGTTAGCGGTCTGCACTCCCCTATGAGGCAAATGGAGTGATAAAATAATTTACTAAATTATTTTCTTTGCTGTGTATAGACGGTCTTTGAAACTAAATTTTGATGACGCTGATGTCAACTATATTTTATGGCATAATCCAATAAAATTACTTCCATTAAAGTAAAAAAACAAACAAACAAACAAACAAACACTTCATTTGTATCACAATATTCAACATCATGTAAATTGTGAAAAAAAGATGCTTTGTTGAAACGGTTTATCACAACTGAGACATTCTGTACTTTAAACAACACATGAGGGACCTTTTTACAGAGAGGGATTAAAAAACGCACTCTCAAACGCCCAATTTGCCAGTGAGACAACAAAACCAATCACTGGTGACACGCTACGCAACAAACTACATGAGCAACAGAAGCCTTTTTAATTTATATGGGTATAACAGAAATCATACTCAACCTAATGTAGGTTCCAAGTTTTAAAACAAACTTTGTTTGGGGATCCAGCGCATATAAATCCTTTTTCAATTGGTTAACTGGGGCTAGACAATCACAAATGTCCTTGCTCAAACTTACCCAATGTCTTGTATCTTCTTATGGCAAAAAAAAAATCTCCTGTTCCATCTCTTTTTTTTTTATCTCTAGATGTTTCTCAGTTTAAGAAAACAAAAACATCAACAAGGAAACGAAGGAAAAACTGAGTCCACACAGCTCTGCAGCGTCGAGCCTTGGCTGCCGCAGAAAAGTCTAGCACCCCCTATTGCTTGGGAGGACCCTAGTCCAGCTGCTCCTGCTTTATCCTGTTCGAATTGGGTCCTCGCTGGCCTGTCCGCCTCAGTTCCCTCCTCAGGACGTACTCGCTGAATTGGGACGAGTCCACGCCTCCGCCGCAGGAGCCAACGATCTCGAAGCCGCGCTGCTGGAGACGCTCTAAAACCTAGAAGAAAAAAAAAAGAGTTGGAGTTAGTGATAATACAGTCTGGGATAACGTTGATGTCAAGTCGACGTGAACTGTGTTGTTTAAACACGACTGTAACCTGATAACTTTTGTTGATGAATGGAAAGTGGAGAATAGCCTGAATCTCCTCCACTGATTTGCTACAAAGTTAGTGCGAAGTCTCGCAGTGGAGACGGCTGTGGGAGGAAGCTGCAGCAACATACGGCCTGTGACAGGAATTTGGATGAGACCTCAACACACCAAGAGCCTCTTATTTTGTTGTTTTCTGGTGTAAATGTGTGTTTCTCTCTCTCTCCCTCTCTGTGTGTTGCTGTTCCTGATCTTGCAGCCTTGCAGACATCTACAGACGTGGCCAGGGGGGCTGGAGGATCACATTCCATCAAAGAGGCCCCAGGGAGCAGCGAGGCTTTCTCTCTGCCACTTGGCTCAGTCTGGGCTGCTCAGCGAAACCCCCCACCCCCCCCTTCCCATTTCTCCCCCAGCCCCCAGGCCCAAGCCTCCGCCAAAACTACAAAGGTCCCCCTATTGCTGGCAGCTTTCTCTGCACCCCTTCCTTCTTTCAAAACCCCCGCCCTGCCTCCATTAGCCGCAGATACAGCATCTACCGCCGGCGTGCTTTAATAACCAAACAGGATTATGGGCCCCGCCGGGGGACAACCTGCCAGGGAGCATGCTCGCTGCCTTGCTTGCTCTCCACGACTCACGCGCTTCAGAGACGGGTTTGTTTGTGTGTTTTTTGGGAAGAAGATGGAGATTTGATTTCCTCAGATGGAGACACAGTCCAGACCTTTGTGGAATCTTTTTGAACACGCTCCAACTCAGTCATTTACTGATGCATATCAGGCTATTCTACCATCAATGAATTAGAGGAATGTCAATGTATAATTAGAGAAATATAATGATCATAAATACAGGCTCATTATAAAAGTAGGATTTAACCGTTTTTTCTTTAATTTAGGACCTTTATTTATAAAATCCTGTTGATAGTTTGGTTTGGCCTGGAACCTTATGCGTATTAAATCCTTTCTGCATTAAACACACAAGCCTAAATCCTGAAGAAAAGAAAAACATATTTATAGATCCATCTTTCAGTAACAAAAGACCTGACGTTATGTTATGTGCTTAGTTTTATACCACTTTCCAGGTCATTTGCAGCAGGTTGTTACACGGACGGTGTCAAACCCCCAGAACAAACCAAGAACCTATTTGTGACGGTAAGAAGGGAGGATTTCTCTCATTGCATCAGGATAAGTAAGAAGAAACTACCGGAGCTGGCAAAGTCAAAAATCCTTATTCCAGTCAGATCACCAAGAAGTTGTTGGTAGACTTGTGTGATGATGATTTGCGAAACTATTGCTTTGATGATCTCATCAAAGAGCTACTTTTTCTTCAAGGCTCGAACGTGATTCGATTCGATTTTTAAAAAAATATACGATGCTGCGAAAAGACGAAAGTACAATTTGGAGAGTCTACGTTATAAAAGCAGATGAAAAGAAGTATCATCGCTGTAGTCCATTCCCTGAGCATACAATCAAAAGGACAAATACAGAAAAACACTGTATCTTTACTACTTCGCTGTCTTTAATACTTTATCTAATCATGTTAAGTTTATATTTATGAAAACCAAGAGTTCCTATTACCTGGACAGAGTTGAGGTGGCAGTATCCATTGAGCGGGAAGCGGATGACGTGCGTGGAGTCATGGTTCCAGCCAGCATTGACAGAGTTGCACATGACGTCACCGATCTCCGGGAACACGTCCTCAATCAGGGCCTTGTCACCGCTGAGCGTGATTCTCTCGCCCAGGTCGGGTGCAACGCGCACCACCAGACACTCGCACGGACGGGACACCCGGCCCAGCTCCTGGTCCTGGCGCCAGCGCTCCAGCTCCGCAAGCATGGGCTGCAGCTGAAAGTACCGAGCCTCCTCATATAGCAGACTGTATTCCTGAGGAAGAGAAAAAAATGACATTAAAAAAACATTAAAATGACTGTCTTATCTCAACTGTTACTGATGTTGTGGTTCTGTTTATATTCGTCTTTAACATTTATACTATCAACTAGGTCAACAAGTCTAATTGATACCAAATGTTGCAGCGTACAACGCATATTACAGTATGAAGGATCATATATACACATACACACACACACACACACACACATATATATGAACAGCAGAATAACAAAAAGCAGAATAAATGGAGCTTTCCTTTCTTATATGCATGGAAACCAAAAGGAAGTTAAAAACAGACATTTGAAACCACTGTTCCGCGTGAACGAACAATAAACCCTAGTTAAGGCACCATTCTGTAAGAATGATTAAATAGTACTGAGTCTAGGAGATGTAGTGTGACATGTAACACAGGGTTGCATGGGGCAGAGGAGGAGATCCTTTCCCCTCAGGACTGCGGGGCCTAAAAATCACACATTCTGAATTTCTCATGCTCCTCTGAAGATCAGCCCCATGTGAACGTGGCCTCACTCTGAACTTGAGCCTGTCTTTTGTCTTTGCTTATTTTAGCTGACATACTTTTTCCACTGATTGAGTCACACTGTGGGCAGTCCATCAGATAATGTGCTTATTTGTTTTCTCCCAGGGCAAACCAAGTAATTACTGACTAAATGTAAGAGTAAGAAAAGAAGGAATACTAATGTGGCACATACAGTGAGACTCGCTCTGGATGGACAAGTGGCACGACAGCATCCAACAGCTGGGAAATATAACACTGGTTATATGGGCCTGGTTGCCACAGCCTTGATGCAAGCTTGTTACTTTCCTTCCATATCTCCTACAATCTTTGGTCACGAGCAGCTGGAGGGGACCAAGCTGCATCCTGTGATGAGTAACTGCATCATGATTGAGCTTTGTTTGGAAGGGCCTTCGTATTTTTGTCTCCAGCATGGGAACTGCAATCAGCAAGGCAAGGAGCACCACTGACCAAAGGCGTTGCCTGCCTTGGCATTCATTGTGTGTGCTAAAGTGTAGGACTGCTGACTCGCTGATGGGAATTTACAGTTTTTTAGACGGACATCCACTCACTTTGAAGTCGTCTGGGATGAGGAGCTTGGACGTCCTGAGGAAGTTGAGGATGTAGCGGAACATGTGACCATCCCTGTCAATGAAGTAGTGCTGCTTCAGGCTGTCCAGGACTATAGGCTCTGTGCCATCAAAGAGACGACCGATTCTGACCACAGAGACAGGAGGGGCGGCGGAGAGGGAGGGGTCAAAATATCAACATCAACAAAAGTCCAGTGATGACAACATATAAAAAGAATAACAATATATAAAGCATGCATGGTTTCAACCTTAATCTAGAGAAGATTACTCTTGAGTTTGTGTGTCTGATTCCTGTACCAAGATCAATACGCACAATAAGAGTGATAAAGGGTAAGAAAAGGGAGAAGGTATGATTAAGAGCAGAGGTGGTGTGGAGAGGTGAGGGCCAGCTGGTGGTTGGTTGCCCCAGGCAGGGTGCCAGTCACCCTCAGGCCTGTGCTCGGAGCGACAGTGCAGCCTCCCAGCCTCCAGATGGCCCCATGCCCTTTGGCCATTCACTGCAGCCGTGACATCTGTCAGAATAACCAATCTGCTTTTGTCTGAGCGTTTCATTCAGCGCTCGAACCTCCGACAAATTGTTCACCGCTCCAAAATATCTGTGGGCTTTTGTGGATGAGGAGACTAATGCTATACTTAATAAACCCTAATGCAAGACATAATGTGGAACAAACTCTTTTATAAAAAAACAAAAAAAAAACATTAAAAACGCGCAAATGCATCCATGAGAGAATGTGAAATGGTGTGACATTTGACTGTTTGTCACAACATGAAACGAGACACCAGATGGGATGCAGGGACGAAATTCCGACTTGAACAAACTTAACTTCCTACAAAACACAAAATCATTCACAATTTCATTTCCTAAAAAAAAAATACTGCACACTAACGTCCACTAGTGGCCCCAAAAATACAAACATTCCCACAATCTATTAGATAGAATATTCCAGACTCACCGGGATTCTGGGAATTTTGTTAAGGTGGCCAGACTGCTGGTGTACATGTGTCCACCGACGTCGATGTGCACAGGGGCGTTGGACTTGGTGAGCTGTGCAGGTGTGGGGATGCCCTGGTTACTCAAGGGAGACACTGGTGACCGTGTGATCATGGGCCTGGACATGCTGGAGCGATTATCCTGTTTCACACCACACAAGGGAATAAATGTTAGGATGCATCCAGTTACATTCAGCTGCTGTAAATAAAGGAGCCAAAGACGCTTCTGTTAGTATGATTTGAATATTCAGATAGAGAAATCTATAACTCGTCACAGTCAGGAGTGAAAGGGAAGGGTTTCCTCTGCACATTGGAGCAGCCTGACCTTGACCTGAATGTTGCCACAGAGCACATGCATCAACTCCTGTGGGCCATAATCTGCAAAACCAAATTAATTTGGATCATCAATCTCACCCTCTTGGAAATGGGAAATAATTTGAATGCACTAATAGGATTTGGAGAAACTGATCCCAGTTAACCTACAAACACCATTAGCTGACAATTTCTGTGAAACTCTCGTTTATAAGAAAAAAAGAAAAAAACACATGACCCCCAAAAGTTTCAGACCCCGCGTGGAGATGAGCAGGAAACAGTGTCTGGAACACGTCATGTGCTGAGGGTTATTAGATATCAGGTGTGTGACAGAACATTCGCAGAAAACGATTTTAATCGATAAACGGTGCCAAACAAGTGCGCACACTGACCACGACACATTCACTTCTCTCACCCAACAACAACAACAACCACAACAACCACATAAAAGTGACAGGAGGAGCCCACTTTCCCTTCCCTGTCCCGTTCACCCCGCGCTCCGTCTCAGACTCTACCTGCGCCGGCATCACTGCGGTCGGGGACGGAGTCACCGAGTGGTCGTTCTGCTTGAGGGACGCCGCGGGGACCGGCTCCCCCCTCACGGCGAACATCAGCGCGGGCTCCCGGCTCTCCGCCGCTCGCATCGGCAGCCGTTTGAGGGAAGCGGGCGCCGACTCGTCCGCGCAACTGATTGGACGCGGTCGCTTCCTCGCCTTCTGATGCGTTAGGTCCATGATATCCGTCTCGTCCATGAGCGCGCGGACCTAAAGGTGAGGAGACGTGACGCACGCGTGCCAAATGTGAGATCGGAGAGCGCGCGCCGGGTGCTGGAGAGAGCCGGAGCCGTGACTGTCACGCGGAGCAGCGTCTGTACAATGGCTGGGAGAAGTCAAAGCCCCCGACAACATTAGCATCGCAGCGCCCGCGGCTCTTCTGGGCTGTCGCTGCTTCAGCGGCAGCAGGTATGCGTGTCGCATTGTGGGCACGAGCCAACAGAACGCGATGCGGATGTGTGCGAGACGCGTCCACGCGCACATCTGGACTTGTCCACAGCTGGCCTTTGCCCTCGCGGAGCAGTGTCTCCACAGTAGGTCACACACCCTCCCCTTTAATACAACAGCCACACTATGGCACAGAGTTCAGTCAGACAAGGCCAACTGGTGTCACGCGCCTGGACAGAAGATGTCCCTTTAATGGACCAACATGATCATAACATATCTATCTATCTATCTATCTATCTATCTATCTATCTATCTATCTATCTATCTATCTATCTATCTATCTATCTATCCATCCATCCATCCATCCATCCATCCATCCATCCATCCATCCATCCATCCATCCATCCATCCATCCATTCATCCACAGTCACACAAAACCAAATAATTTACAATTAATAATAATCTTAGTGCACAAAGAAACAACACATCCACAGCACCAGATCACATGTGTCCAAACAGAGAAGCAAAAAGAGAGATGCATCAGTTTATCATTAGCTGCCGTGTTGTGTAACAACTCATTCCCATCGCCACTGCAAACCCATCACACTGATGACATCATGGCGCGTAAGGCCATGGACCTCAGCATGTCCAACTGCAGTCAAAAAGTCCCACCACAGCACTCTCCCGGGCTGTTTGTCGCAGAAGACGCAGGGAATCCACACATTTTAATAACATTCAGATTAAAATTAATTAGTTCAACCACTGGCCTTAAAACATCCACACACCCTCTCCTTATTGGCAGTGTGAGTTTCACACCTAGACACCCAATTAGCAATTAAGCTTGCCTTTGAGTGCAGGCCTCCAATGCAGTGTGTGATCCTGGTCTGATTTGCATGCGGCTTGTGCACGCGCTGATAAGCGCAGGCAGCAGCCATACATAGTTTTAAAATTCAACTCCAGAATCCCTCGCAGAAGGCAAAGGGGGCCTGCGGCGCGAGCGAGAGAGAAATCACATGGCTGCTCTTCAAAAGGGGACCTGTGTAAGGCAGCCGGCAAAGTGCGTGGGATCACACTCAGAATGCAGGTAATTTGTTCCCTGACTAATTTGTGGAGATGGTGCTGTGTGTGTGTGTGTGTGTGAGGAAGAGTGAGTGTGAGCGTGTGCCTGTGGAGAGTAAGTTCTGAAAACAGCTCGGCGGAATTGGATTTCCTCAAAGCCTTGTCATCGCAAAGGTGGATTGAGTGTAAAATCTGTAAGGCATTATGGAAAATTGCAGGGGGAGAGAGAGAGAGAGGGAAGAGAGAGTGACAGAGAGCAGGGTGGATGTGAGGGGGGGGGGTGTGGGGGCAGTGGGTCGTATGGACCGTGGCTCTTCTGTCACCAGAATCGTTACGAGTTGGTGGAAGCTAAGAGGACGTGTCGGGGAGTTTTCCTGCAACTGATGTCCACATCACACCACTGCCTTTTATACTATTATAACATCCATCAGACCCTCAGCCACCATCACCCCTCTTACCTGTTGCCACTTTGCATTTGGCACAGGGTTAAACCAGTCTCCCTGGTTGCCAGTTTCCAGCTCAAATGCCAGTGTTCAGGGCATTAGTCTAAATCTGACATTGTGCATCTAAACATAGTTCACGTTACTCGAGTTGTTTTACAGCAGTGGTCTTTTTGTGACATGAAATTATGTAAAACAATCATTTACTTCCCGTGTGTTTAAAAAAAACCTCTTCATAAGAACAACGGGGGCCATTAATGTTCCCAAAACTCAGTCGCTGCAGCAATCAAAGGGCCTGTTGGGATCAGCTGATGTACAGCAAACGCACAATTTTTCATCCCACAATGCAGCTCTTCAGCGTTTCGACATATCGCACAAGACACAATTAGCATTTCAGATCAGAGCATTAACATTCAGTTTGAGGCGGGCAGACTGGTATTTACATAATCTGGATGGGTTGTCTCTGCTTTGGTGCCCGCGGCCATTTGTTTCAAATGTCCACACACAGACAAACACAGACTTCGGGTTAACTTCAGTCACTGCAGACTGAAGACAGGGGGAGGAGAAATATCAGCCAGAGAGTCTGTCATCACAAAAACTGCTAAGGTGATCTGGTATAGAAATTAACCTTTGTGATAATAAGGTGCTAACACACCTGCAACACACTGACTTATTTATAATATTTTGTGTTGTTGTTTTAAAAAAAGACTTTGGAGATTTGCATCATGTTTTTCTCTTCTCACTCCATCATGCTGACTCATGTCCTGAACTTTGGCAGAACCAGCCTTTTGTCTGGTGTTGATGAATTCACTTGTGGTGACGGGATGACATAATGCAGAAATGTGTTGGGTTGCTAAGATAAAGTGTTAAGATCAAGGATGAAGAGACCAAGAGGCCAAAACAAAACTGTGCTGACCCGCTCACTGGACTGAGTCTGTACCATCTGACAAAGCCAGTTCTGATCAATTCTGCTTCTGATGATCAATAGGACTTAAAAGTTGAACATGTGACATTTACATTCACAGCTGTTCTGACGTATTTATGAAGCACCGGCACAGAATGATTCCCTGAGTCTTAGCACTGGTATCTGTATCTGTTTGGGGTGTTGCTTTAGCAGTGACATCACAGATAAGGAAATGTATCCAGCGTTGTGATGCTGCAGGCTGTTGGAGACGGTGCTGCATGTTCCCTGGCACAGGCTGATCTGTCCCAGGGCACAGGAGTGGCACAAGACAGGAAACGCTATATGAAACATAATAACAGCCTCTCTCCTCAGGGAGCTCCAGTTCAGCCATGCACCTCCAGTTCAGAGCTGATGGTTTGGTGCTGATGTGATGCTGGTGTGGCTTATTAATATTTGTCTCCTACCAGATCAGTCTGACTGCTAAACGCCGTCTTAATGGGCACCAGCTGTCCAGATGCTGTACATACAGTAAAAAAGTGGCGTGGCCTTGTTGTTACAGCGCCATCAAGCGACCAAACCTGACTTCAAATCTCAGTCTTGACTGTTTGTGCATGCGCCCTGTGAAACTGTAGAACCAGACTACGGTTTATATTACAGGTGACCCGAACTTAGAGGATTATTAAATAATAATAATAATAATAATAATAATAATATTAATGATGATGATGCGTTTGGTAAACGTCTTTTCCAGATCTGACCTTAAACCCCAAACGAACAAGTAGGCAAACGGACAATCTAGTTTTATTTAGATTATACTGTATATTAAAAAAAAAAAAAAAGGAAGTCTGAACTAGTGAGGAGAAGTCGGTGTTAAATAACATCACTGACGGCCCCTTATGCAAAATAGGTCCAAATAATGACTTGGTAAAGTCAATTTTCGCCGCTTGGCATCCGGAGCTTGGAGCTGATTACGCGCGGCGCGGCCACGGCTCCAGCAGCCGGGGAAGGAGAGGGCGGCAATCGGCCCCGAGTCTGTCTCCGTTCCCCCCTGAACACGATCGCGTTACCGCGGCCACAGCTCGTCTCCAGGGCCGATGGTTCCCACATTCTGCACTGACGTGTGTAAAAGCCACAGCGCGTCTTACAGAACAAGCCCCAACAAACCGCCCGCGGCCAAATGACTCCACAATGGCGTCTTTCATGAGGAGATCTGGGGCAGCCAGGAAGCACAACAGTTTCACGACCGAACCGAGTTTTTTTTTTTAATTTCTCATTTTATTTCTAAATAACGCACCACAGGGGAACGGACAAACGCGGGCTGGGATAAGTTTAGGGGAGCGAAGTTGGAAAGCGACGTGGAGACGGCGGCGGTGTTTTGGAGCCGCGAGGCGCCAGGAGCGAATTCATTCACACGGAGGAGAAGTTGAGTGTTTTTCTCCGCGAGACGCCGCTCTGATCCGCCGCTGGTGAAGACGAGACACGCCTGAGCACCGCGCGCTGTCGCCTCGCGCTTCCATTCGTACAGTAACCGGGGAACAAAAGCCAGGAAGTGGTTAAATATCTTTTAAGAACTGTACCGCTCGAATCGCTTGGCACATGCGTAAAAGCTGCTGCGCCTCTTATGTCCCAGTCCATCCAGCCACGGAAATAAAAGCATAGCGAATAAATGTGCGCTTACCTGAAACATGGAGCGGCATAAAGTATCTTTTTGGGCACCTTTTCCCCTCCGATTTGGCCCCACGGTCTGCTTCTCCTCCTACACCAGTGAGAAATGCAATAGCTTGGCTAAGGTAGACAGAACAAAATACAGAGAATACTTGCTCCAGGGCTCCGAAACCCCTCAAGGCAAAGATCAGGATACAATTAGCTCATGTCTCTGCCCCAGTCTAAACCCATCTCCACAAGAACGCTGCCAGCAGAGGAGATCACAGCGGCAGAGCCCGAGTCTTTGTTGAGTTTATGTTTTTATAAAAATCAAATAAAGAAATCTCTCTCTGTTTTTTTTTCTCCCTTTTTTTCTCCTTTCTTTTTGCTGCATTTACAACACCCTCACTCCTCCTGCCTCCAACTTGCCTATTGCCTCCCTCTCGCAGAGAAGCTGATTTTAATCGTTATGATTAGTTTTGATGTAACGTTCCCTCAGGCCATTTCTCCAAATGGATGGAGTGTGTGTTTTTTTTCCCAGGGAGGAAAAGCAGCAGATGATGATAATTATATAGATTGTTGGTGGAGCTTTTTGGGTTTGTCTTTTCCTCCCTACCTCTCAGATCTCCAACACCACTCTCTTTAACACATGCCAAACACCTCGCACGTGCACTGGACAACTTGTTGATGAGGCTGGAATCAACTTTTTTTCTAAATTAATGTAATGTGGATAATGAAATCACCCCCCCCCCCCCCCCCCCCCCCCTTTGTAATCCTCTCAGCCTCTTTCCTCCCTTTGGACCACCTCCAAGTGACGTAGCTGTGTAAATAAGCACTTGAGCTCGCCTTGCCCCAATCAAGTCTGAATCAGTGCCTGGGGGTGATGCGCGAGCTCATTTCAAATGTTCAACCATGCATGATTTCAGGAAGATTGAGGCACTTCTGAGGCTTTTAGATTGACTTAGGGGATGCAGGCAGTGAAGGCATCACTTGTTTAAAGGCGGTTCTTTTGTAAGAACCCATTCACTTGCACGTGCGTAATCTTATACAGACAGAGATGTGATTTGTGTCCATGTGAAACACAGACATGACATTGGTAGAAGTTCTGCTCACACTTTATACAAATACAGTGTAGGTCTGAAATATCTGCTCTTGCACCCCCTACTGTTGAGAACATTACATTTTTTATTATTATTTTTTAAAGCAAACCAGTTGAGCCATGCTGTTGGGACGTCACCCAGCAGAAGAAAACAGAAAAAAAAACACAAGAAAAGAAACGAGAAATCATCCATTGGAAACAAATATTTACAGAAAGGCTAAGTTTTCAAATGTTCATCCAGGGAGGGAACTGAATCCAAGTTTGTTTTGGAGATCAGGCAACAGTGGAATAAGAAAGGCCGCGCCAAGGGACCATGCAGTGACTGATGAATACTAGCGCACAAACAAAAGCATTTTCCAGTTCTCCTCATCAAACAAGTTCTCATCTCAGAGCATCTCTCGTGCACGAGGACGGGCCAGCTCGCCTTTATCCGTCCCATCCAGGGATCAGCAAACTTTCCACTTTTTGATCAACGCAGAAAAACAAACACATGGTTACAATGTTAGGAGTTAGTTATCTGCCCCACGGGCGAATTGGCACAGGAAAACAGTAAGCCTCATGCACACATGTGCACATTTTTTTGGCACTAATCTGACTATACTGTGCAGAGAACACTTCAGGCCTCGGCAACCCATACGTTAAATAGAAATCTACAAGTATTAAAAAATACGCCGCAGACATTGTTGAAACTAGACATTGGAGATTTTTTGCATTCATGTGGAGCTGGACACCAGAAACAGACACTGGACTTAAGCCGCTGCAGAGCTGGTAGTATTTTACTTGGATCTAACTGCTTCAGCAGCAACAGCAGGCACACACTGGCTGGCTGCACCATATTTGGCTCGACAAATTACCCAGATTGGTTGCAGATGTGTGTATGCCCCAAACAGAGACTGCCTAGCCCCAATGACATCATATGGGTTATAAATGCATACACAGGAGAAAGGAGAGAGAGCAACCTTGGAAAACTTGTGTGGCTTGTTGGTATGGGGATGATGCATAACGGTTTTAAAAGTATTTCCTCTTGTTGCAGTTGACTTTTGTCTCCGGGACAGTTGCAGGTCATCAGAGGTCACGTTATTCCACCCTAAGTCTGGACTTGGACTCAATTTAGGAATGAAAGGAAGTAAGGCGACTTTCTATCATCATTAGTTCACCAATGATAAAAAAAAAACAAACCTCGGGAACAACTGTTGCTCCCAGTAATCGACATGGCGGTACCCAGTCCTCCAAGTCAAGCGTAGCCTGAAAGACATGTTGTTTTAGCCTAAGACCATATTAATAACTGCTGTACTCGCCACACCCTCTAATGGCCTGTGGTTATGTAAGGGAGTGGGATGAATAAGGGAAAGAGCCGAAGCTGCTCCAGAGCCTGACTCAGATTGCCCTGCGGGGTTGCAACATTTCAGGCCAGGACTGTTCATCAAATATTATCTTTGGCACAATACAAATTTCACTTTGGAGAATGTCTTTGTTGCCACAGTCTATTCAAGCTCATACAAGAGTAAATGGGATGGTCAGATATGAATAATGTTAATGGTATGACATAGGAGCTGCTTTGTTCAGTTAATACACTTAGGCCAACAGCCTGTGTACTATAGTGTGTTGTACTATGTTTCCCAGAACATTTTTGCATGTCAACTCTGCAGTGTTTGCATATCAGAAGTTCATGGAGTTCAATGGAGTTGTTACACTTAAAAAAAAAATAAAACAAACATGGCATACACTGTATTTTCTTCTTATGAAACAAGTTTCAGTTTCCTATTTAATGTACATAATTGTTTTTTTTTTTTAAACTCACAAGTTCCCCTTTTTTCTGTTAGTAAGAAAAGACATGGATCCCTGTTGTGTGGTATCACTTTCCAGTTCCAGTCGCTTGCTTCCCTTTCAGCCCCAAACGTACCCGTCCCACCTACAGTGGACGGAGGAGTGACACTACTATTAGGGGAAGAAAGACAAGAGGGGGAGGGGGGGGGGGGGTGCTTGGGTGATGCTGTGAGGCTCTAATAAAATGTAATCCTATTATATGGTTCCCACTAGAGGGCAACAATAATAAAGGTTTCCCTAATAACACGAGCAGACCAAAACAGCTCCTCCGGTCAAGTCGCACACTTGCACATATATCCTCTCATTAACCCAATTGCTTTTGGGCCACATTACACCGACAGGCCTTGGAGATTCAGTCGTGACGGCGAGGCAAGAGTTAAGAAAAACAAATGTGTTTCATCAAACTGCAGTTTGGGCTGCTCTGCATAAAGGAATTGAAGGGGGGGTAGTGAGGGAATGTGTGCGGGTGGGAAGTTGGAAGCGGAGCCCCGAGGAAACCAATCAGAACTTCTCCACCCTCCCTTCCTGTGTCAAAGCCACTGGGGTCTCAGGTGTGTGTTACATGAGCTAATACCTCCCAAACATTGTTTGTGTTAGAGTAATCAGAATTTCGTAGATTACCATTTTGGAAATGATTGTCCTATCATTGGTAAACAAAATCACAATGGAGTAGAGGAACAGCACAAACCAGAAATCACACGATAAGACTCGATAGCTTAGCCAACCTCCAAATGATTATGAACTTTAATACTTCCTCGTGGGCCGAACTAAATGAAATATTTTCTTGTGGTAAAGTTAGGAAAAGCTGGAGTCTCATCAGATCTGATTCCTTACAAACAGCCTCTTCACTCCGGGAACAGGCAAAAGTGATTTCTTAGTCGAACATTACAGAGAAATGAAATCTAGTGGGGAAAAGACATAAACACAAACTCCCATATTTGTATTATCTGATAATGTAATGAATGAGCCCCCCCCCACCCTTTTTTAGCTATCTCAAATAAATGTAATAAAATATTTATCATAAGTGACAAGGTGAGTGAGAATATCAATCATATTCCCAAGACAGCTCAAGTTATTAAGTGAGCCAATGTAACAGTATTACAAACCCTGAATAATAAAGTTATTTATCTCTCTCTCTCTCTCTCTGCATGTATGTGTGCACTGCGTAGTGTGTGTGTGCATGTGTGTGTGCGTGTTTATGTGTCTGACAGCATCAGACACAGAGAGAGAGAGCGAGAGTGTCGCCTGCCTTCCTGTTCCTGTACCACCCTCCAACCCCAGAGCCGCAGACTCAAGGCAGTTTCCAGAATCAAACAATTTCACGCAGCTACTGGAGGAGGAAATGAACTGAGCCCAGAGCAATAATAAAATTATACAAATGTTATTACAGACTCGCCTGCTACTGTCCTACTTTAATTCAAATTTGGGCACTCCAGGCAGTGCTGGTGGCAGAGACCTTCCTGAATAAATCAACATTAGCTTACGTCTAAATTATTAAGGAAGTGGGAGACTTTCTTGTTTATAGTATGAATTATTAAACAAGTGTTTAACGCTGTTTTTCTCATGAATCCCCAAATATTAATTGCTAATGATCTTTAAGGTGTGTGTTTTATCTTTTGCCCCTTCTGTCGCGCGGCGGGAATTGAGAGTCTGAATGTTCAAGTCGCGAGACGTCAGTCTGTTCTCAGTTAGATAAGCGTGAGATGCTCTCTGAGATACAGTTTGGTGGCATCTGTATGATGTGCAAATGAAGCTCTCGCTATGGCGATATTGCCATCGCGTTGCCATTGTTTGTATTTGCAATGTATGTGAATGTAAATTAGTGGATCGTGGAGTGGAGGATGTGCATGCGTTAATAGTCCCTGTCACTTTATACATGCTGCTGTATACATGAGGTGTCTGTAACAGTATTTGGAAGGATCTGATTGATACTTTACACAGTGCAATGCAAAGGAATCTCAACAGTATCATTCTCTTTATTTGCAAAGAAACCACCTATATAACAAATCCATTTTACAATTCTACCTTCTACCACCGATAGGAAATTCATAAAAAAAAGACACATTCTTTCTGTTTGACGGGGACAGCTATCCTCACCCGTCTCTATCTCTTTATTGTAAGACGAGTAAAGGGCCAGTAAATGAAAACCTGAGCGTGCCCATTTCCTGGCCCCTGCCCAAAGAGGAAACAGTCAAAGCGTGAAACATCAGATGAATGCAATAATTTATTTGTGTTATAAAGGTGATTAAGGGGAGCTGAGATGGCGCTGGCCTCAAGCCACTGAGGCCTTAAGGGATAGAGGCAGCCTTCGCCTGCAGGTACAGGATGGTGCTGCAGAGAATTTCTCCTCTGTGCATATTTAACTCCAGTAGGACAGCATTTCTTAACAGAAAGACAGATCCTGATATTGATCAGTATGTCAACATCAGTAGTGATATTCAGGAGATGGATCTTTAATATTTATGGGGAAAGCAATTTAGGTGGATCAAGTGAAGATAAGCATACTGTCACTAAATTGTAAAAAAAATTCATTCACTTGCTCAGGCACTTAAGTAACACTTAATATTCCTGTGTAGATCTGAAACATTGTCCTGGACCAATTTCAAATGATATTTGTCTTATGAATAAGACTGACTGTCTCTCTGCCTATGTCTGCAGTGTAAGCTGTGCATCCAAGGCTTGTGGCTGCCCTCCACTGGAGAAATACAAATGGGAGCATTTCACAGTGTGCAGTTCAGATTATGGCCGTGAGGTGGTGCTGTTGCAACACACAAATAACTAACAAATAACACAAATAACTCTCTCTCTCTCTCTATATATATATATAACTGACGTTGATGCAGCAGGATCAGTGGAGCCGATCATCTAAAAAAGACTGATTTGCATCATAGCATATATTAGTGGAGGAAATAAAATGTTGATATTACAGCGCTCGTCTTTGTCTTCTCTTTGCTGATCAGATGAGATAATGTGAAGCTATTCCCAGGGACTTCATTCACAGGGAAGACACATTATGGACATTCATTTGGCCACAGGGACACATCATCTGAAAGGTAGATGAGCCAATCCGTCACTGATCTGGACAACTCCTCTCCCCAGTGTTCAGCTGCCAGTAACAGAAACAAGCGACTAGACTGAAAAACACCCTGAAGCTAGGGCCACTGTATTTCTTATAAACATTTGCAAGCCCATTTTAGAAGCAAGTGAAAAACTTTTACATAAATAAAAAAAAAAAACACATCGTGTACATCTTGCCGCACTTCACAAACATAACTTAGACATACCGTGATTGAAGTTGAAAGTAGAGATTTGCCAAACGTCTCATCAATGAATTAAACGTCTGAATAGGAATTACACAGGAACAAGATGTGTGTTGAAAAGATCAAGTCTGTATCTAAACAGAAAACGGCAAAGTATCATCATTTTATGGGGAAAAAAAATGATTTTGACACAACAAACATCAAAAAGCAGAGATGAACCTTTACTGAAAGGCAATGCCTCCATAGCGATGAACTGGTTGTTTACCGGACGAATGCACTGAAAACAGAGAGCACTCTGATAATAACGCTGGTCAGATCTGTCTCATGTTGTCTGAGACCTGTAATATGCTTAATGATCACAGGGAACAATCTTACCGTTATTGCCTACACAGTACATGGACCAAATGTGACACTAATCCAAAAATAACAAGGCTGCATTGTCTTCTTCTCTCCTCTCACACGACGTGATGACCCCCAACCTAATTGGTTGGCCCTACTAATATTTCTTGAACAGAATGCATTGTGTGCAGTGTGCGCCGCATTCCAATGCTGCCACATAATCATTCAGGGCCTCGGGAGCCATATCGAACAGGCTGGAGATGTTTGTGGGAACGGACCATAACATTGCATTAGCTTTATGACGATGAGGATGAGAGTAATTTGGCCCTGCTGTAAAGTCTCATGGATACAAATCATATTCTGCTGTGGTGAGGATAAAGTCTTTAGAGGGTGGAGGAGGGGGGTCGGGGGGGCGGGCGTCTACAGATTGGTCTCCATTTCCAGTGCACGTAATAGTCATACAGAGGACAACACTTCTCCCGGCGACTCCTGGAAAGGATCTTTCTTCTCAGCGTTCGCCACATCGATGGTGTTGATGGAGCCCGGCTTGATGGTAATATCCTCCGTCTCCACCTCCCTGTATTTCCCTGCTTGGTCCTTCTGGAAGATCTGGCTCAGCCTCTTCTTTATCTCAGGGTCAGGGCAAAACAGGTACTCGTACAGGCCGGCGGCCATTATAGCTCCCAGAACAGGTCCCACCCAGTACACCTATTAACAGTCAGATGGTACTATGTTACAGGGAAAAGGGTGAACCCTTATGGGAGGTAAGGAGTTCAGTGTTTGTGCTATCAAGCATGTGCCACCAAGTGAAAACACATTTGGGTATGATACCAGCCACAGCCTGAGTTCCTAAGTATAACCCAGTACACACACACACACACACACACACACACACACACACACACACACACACACACACACACACACACACACACACACAGAACAGTGTGCTGTCTGCAAATATCAGATAATTGCCTAGATACATTCAGAGCTAATTCTATTTTACACCTTGTTCAGTAACATCCAATTATGGCGCTCGAGGTGAAAAGGTGTAAATTTGCGATTCTTGGTTTGATTAAGATGTGAATTCGAGGATCTCGTGTGAGGGTCTCTTCAGTCAACCCTCTTACCTTTGTGGTCTCCATAGTCAAAGACTCCTATTAGATTCTGTCTGTAGGTCAGATCTGTTTATACGGTTCTGGCATCTGTGCTGTAATTCTGACCTTACCAGGTTTCAACAAGCCATGCTCACCTATGCACTATGAATCCTATCATTTACCCCGACGTCGGGGCAGGAACCGGAGCCAGGTTAATATTTTGACGATGCAAACACCTGAATGAAAGATTACCCTCCTCCGACGGTATCTCTTACCCACTGGTTTTCAAAGTTAAGTGTGACCACAGCAGGTCCGAAGGAACGAGCAGGGTTCATGCTGGCTCCAGTGTAAGGTATCTAGAAGACACATATAGCAGCGTTACATTTCATCTAAACGACATGATCATCAGGTATATATATATAAAAGAAATGATGCTTGTGGCACATGTTATATCCCACACAGGGCAAATACTCCTATATGCATTTGCTAAGCAGGGCGCAGGGAAATTGGTTTAGAACTGCAAATGATAACATCTATTTCCCTGTGCATTCATTTTCTCTGCATGGTTCATGGAGCCCCCAGAGATTGGTTGCCATGCAATCGCAGCCTCCAATAAAGATGTGCACGTGGGTGTGAATCCCTAAGAAGTGAACAATATCACACAGTGAAGAACAGAGCCTCTGATGCACCTGCTGCTTTTCTAAAAAGGCATCAATGCTCCAGCCTTTAGTACATGCTTAAGAGGCTTGCACTTGAAAATTCATGTTCATTTGGTGTGTTGGTTAAATATGATTTTGTTATACAAATGATATTATATTAATATAAATTGTATTTATAATCTAATCAATTGGCTCCCCCAAGGTCAGAGGCCAAAATAGTTCAAGATATCCTGCTGTTTTCAAATCCATCTCTTATCTCTTTAGTGATTGGAAGGTACTTACTGCAAATAAGTGACCGATGGCCACAGCAAAGCCGATGGCTAACCCCGCTGAGCCGGCCAGGTCCGTACGCTTGGGATCACAGGTGGCGAAGACGGTGAAAACCAGTTCGAACGTGATGACCAGCTCCACAAGAAAGGCATGTCCCAAAGAGATGTCGCCGTTCACCTCGGAAACAGAAGATTTTCCTTATCAAAAGATTGAATGCTTATTATAACACACAGCTACCAAATGAAGGTGGTCACTAGACTCTTACTGTTGTAACGCCGAGGGATCCACTAACAGCAGCAGGTGTGACTAGGTAGAGAATCCCTGCTCCAGAAATAGCCCCCAGGCACTGAGCCACCACATAGAACAATGCTTTTGCCAGACTCAGCTTTCGAGTTACGACCATGGCTGCAGTGACAGCTGGGTTAATGTGTCCGCCGCTGATATGGCCAAAACATTGCACCATGGTGGCAATGCTGAGGCCAAAGCACAGCGAGATAAGGACTAGGTCGGCCGGGGGTGGCTTCTCCTCCCCCGCGGCCCAGTTGATGGTGGAGCCCAGGCCGAGAAGGACAAAGATGAGCGTGGCCAGGTACTCTCCAGATACAGCCCTCCAGAAGCCCTTGGTCCAGATGCCTTTAAATGCCACCATTATGCTCTGACAGTTACACCAGGACAGGAACCTCCTGGCAAAAAGAATAATGAGCAGAATGATTAGCCTACTTATGTATTCCTGGTGTGTGCATGTGTGAAAAGGCACTGAGCCCTATCAGGATGGCAGCCTCTGGGCACAACATTTATAACTCCACTCGGGATTTAAGCCGGCGACTCTCCTTTACAAAATGCCACACAGAGCCTTCTTTAAACATTGTGTACAGGGGCAAATAATCGCACTAAAGTCAAAGCGCACAGGGTTCAACGGCTGCCGCTCACTGAACTTGTGCCAGGGTTGAAGGAAAAAGTGTCTCTTTTGACCGCGTTGAAGTCAAAGCTATTTTAAAAAGTTGCTGTGCACATTTAGAGAATCGGCGAAAATCATAATGTTACAAAACGTTTGGCAAACCTACAACGCAACAGAGTGGCAACGATGGCTTCAGTCATCTCTATTTCCCGGAGGTGAAACGGCTGAAACTTACCAAATGCAGTTACATGCTCTCCCTCTGTCTGTCCCCGCTGTGTGTGATGTGTTCTCATTCATAAGCCCTGTTGAGTTATTCAACCAGCAGAGAGATGGCTCTCCTTCATCACACCTAAGAGCTGTGACCTGCAGTACTTACAGAAGAGCAGCAGGCTGTGTGAGCGCGGAGCGAGTGCAGCAGAGAGCAGGTCTGTCAGATGAACATGATCCACACATTGTGCACCGGGACCGCATCCAGCAACTTTATTACGTTACTAAGCAGTCATCACCTCAGAGGAATTAAACTGCTCGCTCCAGGGGGGGAGGAGTCATGAGATTTGCTTGCTGAGCAAACAGTTGAACTCTTGCACAGAGTGCGACCACAAAATCACTCAGTCAGCCTCAGCATCTTGGTCGTTTTCGAGCTTTTCGAGAACATGCTGAGAAAGTATTGACAAAAACCACTGATAGCTGAAGGACTGCTGACCTACATATTGAAACAACCATTTATCAGTGTACAGTGAGACCTGCTGTTTCAAGGTGCCTTGTGCAGAATGTACAAAAACAATGTGCAGATATTACAGTAACATTTTTGTGATATCAAAAGATATGTATGTATGTATATGTATATATATGTATATGTATATATATGTATATATATATATATATATATATGTAAATTTGTGTGTGTGTTTGACTGAGACTGTATATATTGTTGCTATTTATTTTGTGCATGTTTGTTTTTGTCAAACGTCTGAAGAACAAAGCTGAGACATGTGAGATCTAAGGTCTAGTTTAGCAATCTATGAGTCCCTCATGAAATCTGGTTTCAAATCAAGGTGAGTAACAGCACCAAAAACCACAAACCAGAAGTTTGGTCTCAGTGTTGACAAATAGGCCAATGAAATTCCACGTATTTCCTTTATCTTTAACAAGTACTTAAGGGACTGCACAATAGGAAACACATACAAAAAGGCTACGCTTTGCTTTTTCCCATCACCATTGATGATGGTGACCTATGATAAGCTTCCACCAAGAAAAAGGACAAGAACTTTAGGTAGAAAGAAATACCAGGAATCAATCAAAATTCATCAGTTTCCTTTCTTTTTATGTTATTGTGACATAAATGATTCTGTATTTAGTAAGCAAGTAAATACACTCCTTTATGAATGTACAATGATTCACAGACCCGACACGCATGTAACTTACTGTATGTTCATTTCATGTGACCAAAACTTAATGATGCATACAACCACGTAAGTGACTTTGCCCTGGAGTTTTCATGTGTTAGTATGTGTCCAGTGTTAATATTTGTTTTAAAATGTTTCCCTTAGTTCCCTTCGGCCAACACAGTCGTTCTCCCAACAAGCAACAGGAAGGTCAAGAGGAGAGTGAAGGTGATTCAGAGACAGCAAGAAGAGCAAGAAAACAACATTTTAAAATGCGTATGTCAGTGTATACTATTTTATTTCATAACACAACTGTGGTTTTCTTAAAGACAAAATATATAAACAACATCAGTGTCACAAGCCGAATACAATGACTACAATGAATGTGGTGCCCTACATGTGTCCTCCATGCAAACAGAAATATATGCCAACAACGTATGCACTTCCTGACATATACTGAATATATAGAGTAATATATGGATATGTCTTAGTTATGCTCTGGACAGTTCACCTGCTCTTAATGTGATGAGTAACGGATTGTAACATGTAACAGTACTGCAATATCATGCATGCATATAGTCCACATAGTTCACATAGTACAAATGTTTGTACAGATATGTTTTGTTTTGATGATTTCAGGAGTGAAATATTTTGTCTCTACAAGAAGAATGACCGTTTGGATGTAAAAACTGACTGACTTAATGGCAACTTGTATATCCTGCTAAAAATGACTCTGCAAATAGGCAGAGTGGCATCAAAATACTTTTGCACAACAGTGCCCCCTAGCAGTCACAGGTCCCTGTACACGTCCATAGTTAGCATATAGAAACCGCTTTGAAATAAGGCATCATACTTCAGGTTCGCCACAGTAAAATGCTATGTACAAAATACTACAAGACACCACTTGTTCCCTATGCGTGCATTACTGTTTTATTTACAATGGTAAATATGGCCACCAGGCTACATTATTTTACATTCAAATTTAAATCTGTGTGCTATACAAAACCTGTATATTAATGAGCTATATAAATCCTTATAAAGCAGTTCCTCAGTATGGTGTGGAGGTCTTTTCCTGGATCCTGTTTCCATGACTCCCCCAGGCGTCGCACAGAGGAGCCTTTTCATTCCTAATTAAAATCCTGCCTTAATTCTTCACATTTGCATGTGTTTAAGTTACAGTTAAAATGTTTGTTTATGCAGCGTGAGTTCTGTTTGATTAAGGAACTGTCCTCCAGATGTGGTTGCTCACTTACAAGTGAAGTGGTTTGTTAAAAGGGAATTTTTAATGGCAGTCGGGGGGTAATGTGTTATAATGGCACAGCTCAGTCATTCTCCGTACATTTGGCAAAGTGCCAGCTTCATCACTGGGTTTAATAACACAAACAGTTCCGGCAGAGACGAGACATAGATCAACTTGTCTCGCTACATCACTGCGTTTGGGCTTTTTTACTGACATCAACAATAGACACATAACGATCGTAAAAAACAAACAGTAGATTGAAATTTATTGTGACATATGAGTGAAGAGCACACTGGAAGTTCGCCCCCAGATTATAAATCACGCAGTTCTTTTCCCCAATATTCAATCTGTTACCATGGAGATTTATCAAAGGGAACATAAGCAGTCTCTCTCTCTCTCTGGTAACAAACATGTTTTCTTTGCTGAATAATACGGCCATGCTTCATTAGACACAAGCTACCACCGTTGTTAGCGCTGCACTGAGCCAAATTTCCTGCAAACCACAGAGTAGAAAATGCCACCGCAGTTACATAATCTATAGGCTTGACAGGGAGCCAAATCAGTGGCCTCTTCCTGAAAGACAGCACTCGTTAAAGGTTTGATTCCTGTCGAACTAATTGAAGCAAATTGCGACAATCTGCCCGTGAAAAGCCTGTTTGAACTTTGACACAGTGACTGAACAACAGGCCTCGAACAGTAATCATGCATTCATGCACGAGGATGATAAAGGCAACATGCATCCTGCGTGCATGCAACATGAACAGTTTTCCAAAGGACGAGTCCTTTCCTGGGAAAAAGTGCAATACAGTTCCCCGTTTTTCCACATAGGTCCAGTTCAATCTGGATGCTTATCTTACCTCCTCTGAAAAGTCACTCTGCTTTATTACTGCAGATCACATTTAATGGCTGCAAGCAGGGCTGTAATTCTTTAAGTAGCAGAGCCACTGGCCAGAATAGCTTCATGATATACAGTAATGCAGTGTACAGGGTCGTGGTTCCTTGGTCCAGACTTATGCTATTCGTGCAATTATCACTACATTTGTACACAAATATATAGTCTAGGTGAGTTTGTTTGGTGGTGTTCAGTACAACTGTATCATCACTGCTCCTGCTTAGTATTTAATCGCCCCCCCCTTTAATTCTGGCTCCCCCATATACTGTATATTTTATTAGTGCGCTGCAGGAAGTGATGATATCAAAATGTTTAATATTGACTGCATATATTTACTTTTTACTTATCAATGAAACTTCTGCCTCTGTGTTGGCTAACCAAATAGTAATTAGTTCTGGTTGCCACACACACACACACACACACACCATTTTTCTCTCAGTTTTTCCCTGTCTCTCTCAGAAGCACTCGAACGACCTTGAGATTATATTGCTGCTGGACAAAAACAACTTGACAAGATCCCAGTGTTTCCTGCAGTGGGGAGGGGGCACATTCCATGTAGGCTTCATTACTCCCATTCAATCATCCAGAGAGTTTACTCAGATTTTCTACTTGGCCAAACTTCAACAACCAGATTGTAAAATTCTAGTTTCCACTATGTAAGTGGGACAGCAAAAATATTTTTAAAGTTGATAAAAAAAAGTTACTGAAAACATTCCTTATGGAATTCATCTCATAATATTAGGTCATTCAATATGAAAAGAAGCCGAACCAAATACATCTGAGGAAAAGTAGTAGATTTAAAGATTTTCTTTTTTCTTCTCAGAATGGTTTTCACATTACTCAGCCTGGACAAACTCATGTCTTATGACTGTACCTCATACCACCTGCTTGGGGATTTGATTTTAAGACCCCATCTCTTTCTCTCTCGCCATCTCACTTTCACTTATACTCAGACACACACACACACACACACACACATTTTCACTGTCGGTTTCCATCCGTCCATAATTCACAAGATAGGACAATCTCACACGCTGTCATCTGAAGTTTTTAATACCCTGTCGGACAGGCGTGCATTGCATTGTCCCTTTAAACTGAAGGATGACCCGTCTACATCAGTTTGTCACATCTTCATTCCAGTCCACTTGTAGAGTGCGAGTGCCATTCTGCCCCGGCTCTTCCTGGAAATACACAGTCGCAGTAAGCATGTCCCTGTCCTCTCAAGATCAGTTTGTGATTTACCACTCAGCGAGCAAAGATCGTAAATATCTTGCACTCGCAGCAACATGAGTAGAGGGAAATTTTTTTATCTGGATCTCTTCCTTTTTTTTTCAGCAGAAGACAAATACATCGGAGGGGAACAAACACAGGGAACAGGCTGTTCTCTGTTATACTGTGCTAGTGTGAGTAAACACTGATACTATGTTTCCAGGGATTTCCGACCACAGACAGTCGCACAGACAGCATAATGGAGCATGTACCATACAACCAGGGAATTTGGACTTGCAACCGTCTAATTTGACACAGGTTCTGATGGTTTGTGAGGCTGATGTTTATTTCTGAAATGTGACATGTTTCAACTGGTGACACTAAGTCCATGTTTCTCCTAAGCAAGAAATACTAAACGCTATAAGCTACAAGATTTCCAACATGTGTCAGCTCATTTTTTTTCTTTTCAGTTTTACGAATTTTATGATTCAGTCCCAATGCTCCTATCAACCCCTCTCCTTCCAGCTGCAGCAGAACCAAAAGGCAGACAGACATAATTAGTATTTAGCAGCTGAAGTTGCCCCCTCTGGAGTTGGTGGAGACCAAAACAGAGCCAAAGAAGCATGAAGCTTGACCTTTTTCCAACACGGATGGAAACACGGCTCCAATATCACTATAATTTTTACCACTGACTTAAATATGGAGCAGGTTCTTCTGGGACTTTAAGAACTGGGAGCGACATGTTTCACTTGGCCACATGTTTATCACATGCGAATGAATCCAGAACCAGTACCTACAGCAGAGCCAGCCAAAAAAAGCTGCAGATCATAACTTTGACAAACTGTTGGTGGAGATGAATGTCTGGATGTCGTCACCGATCTTTGGTCGCTATACTTGTCAAGTTATGGTAAAAGAAAAACACCAAGCGTACACAAGCTGCAAACACTTGTGTATGTGTCATTCTGACACGTGGAGACAGAATGAACACAGTCTTTCTCATTACCAAGCCTTCATGGAGACAAGCTGTCAACATGAAACCCACAGGATCCCACTGCAGATGCTGCAAACCACCAGCTTTATCTCCCTAAGCGAAGGAAAGAAGATGTCTGCTAGCATCAGCATTAGAGGGAAAAGAAAACATATTTACAGGGAAGGCATTCAAACGGAATTTTTGATTATAAACCAACTCTCACATCAGGTGCATGTCCACTGGGTTGGAATTTACAATCTGCTGCCAGTGGATAGATTTAACTCTCTCAATAACACAACTGAACTCTGAGCAAAATATTCGGACATCTCTCTGGCTCCATTACCACTAATCATCACAGTTAAAAAAAAACATCATCTATGTTGCACTTATTGTGAAAGTAAAGAGTAGGAGAGAGAGAGGTCCACCAAGATTCACAAGTCCTATATTGACCAATATGATCAATATGTTATTATCATGTGCTATGGAGCCTGCCTCCCAATGACTATTGATCCGCATGTCGAGATGCTCTCGTTTAGTCCAAGGTCATCCAATAGTGTGACGGTGACTAATGATTGGACGTGACATCACAAAAACAATAATTGTGTGATGGAGTCAGGCTAATTATCAAAACATTAATCGCAATAAATCAGCCAACAAACAACACATGTCGGGTCAATCGACTAGATGGCGCCGTTTGTGTTACAGTATATTCATAATACATGCAGTTTATGTTTGCCTCCACAGCACACTGCCCTCGTCAGATTACAGGATGTAACTAACAGCAATAGAAACTTGTAATTTTTAAGACATCAAAGCAAAGAAGTAAGGGAATAATTTGTTTATACCAGGAGTATTGAGAGATAGATACTCTGCCAAAGCCCCAAACTCATCCTTTATTCCTCTTCACTGACTCCAGTCTGAAATGTCACACTCGCTCTCAGATTACCAAGGCAGAAACACCAAACCCCAGTGTCGGCTCCATCCTGACCGGATGTTCTTTCAAGGTAAACAAACCCTATATTAACTCCCGGTTCACAAATCTAGGACAAACAAAGTATCACCTAATGGTAGTTTATAGGGTATATTTGTTGTTGACACTTACTGTTTATTAATAGGACTCACTAATGTATTTTAAATGAGTCTATTAGTTAAACTACTGGCTATTTGCTGAGCTTTTACCTCCTAACGACTGCTTATTGATAGTAGGGATAGTAGTGTTTCTGTGAATGGCAACCTCTGGTGTTTCAGAATCAAAGAATCAGTAGTGCTGATTAATTAAATAAAGACCTTTGAACATCTCTCAGGTGCTGATAAATCAATGAGATATAGATAAGTGGTTCATAGTAAGAAAATTGTCTTAATGCTGCTTGTGTGGATGCTTATACTCCAGTATAGTTGATAGTATATACAGTAAGTAGTATTTTAATAGAGAGACAATCTTAAGAGCAGGCAAAGAAAAATAGTAAAAAAAAAAAAAGAAGCAGCTTTTGTTTACAGAAAACAAATATTAATCTTGAAAAAAGGTTGCAGCAAATTTACAAGGGCACACACTTTAGACAATGTGTTTTCAGTTATGGTGATGTTTTTTTTTTATTATGCTCCTTCTGCTTTAAAAATGGTTTCTTGTGTCACCCTAAGTCTCCCTAACAAGACAGCAGAACATAGTTTTACAAAAAACAAACAAAGCAAACATGTCTGGAAGTCCCTGTTCCCACTAATTAATTGAAATCTTTGGATTCCCTGTGAATAGTATTCACTGATGTACTGTTCGTGTAGTTCCACTAATTAATTAGCCTCCAGTAAAGAGCAATTGTTACATCTTTGGCCTTGGAGCCAAGCCCGTCATTTTTACTGCCCTCAGTTCACCCATCCACTCTCAGATGTGCAGTGTACTCATCCACCAGCTCAGTCCTGGAAACATTTCATCCCTCTTCATATCCCAGAAATAGACTGGTGTTGGAGCCGGGCCTCCAGAAAGAAACATAACACTTGTTCATTTCATCTATCACTTTGCTGATAGCATAGAGAGCCGCCTAGTGGCCAGGACGGGTCTGAGAAATTACCTTTCGTCATGATTTTTATTCCTGTTTATACTTAAATAGAGAGTTTGCATAAAAGGCGGAGATGCACAATTCAAAATATGTAAGTGTTGATCAGGCAGAGCGGGTGCAATCTAAAACGCCTTTCAATGTAGAATTAATTTCACCTCTGCTCCAAATAAGTTTTATGTTATCACATGGGAAGTCCCTCGTTCTTATGGAGGTATAACATAAATCAGTGGAGTACTTCTCTTTTCAAATAAAGTGTGGCTATGCAGCGATTGCACTTCATAAATAGGTGTAGAGTCGGTGCGTTCTTAAAAGGAAGTACACCGCAACAGTCACAGTCTGTGAGCAGTCTAAAAAGCATTTTTAAAAGCGTGTCTCACCTTTTCTTCTCATTTCCACCTCCAAAGTTCTCACACACAAAGCACGTTGAAAAAAAAACTGTACACGGAGTCTGCAGTGTGCGAGATGTTTCTAATCACACATGGTTTAAAATAAACACCAGTGAATATGTGTGCAGGCTGCAGAGAACCCCCACTCCCATATCCAATATTCACATCAGTATTGTTAGTCTTTTTAAACTCTTATACAGTATTGCTTATCTGATTAATAATATTCCATTAATACCATATTTTGCACTCATTTAAAGGCTACATCTAAATACCCTGCTTGTCTTTGTCTTTATTGATGCAAGTACCTGGTGGTGCCTCAGGATGGCGCCAGTGTGCTTCAAAACATAGAGACCGACAGAACCCCACCTTATCTGATTAATAATATTCCATTAATACCATATTTTACACTTATTTATAGGCTACATCTAAATACCCCCCCCCCCTCCCCCAGTCAACACTTTGTGCAGGCTGCAAGAAACCTGAAGAACAACCCTGCTTGCCTTTGTCTTTATTGATGCAGGTACCTGGTGGTGCCTCAGGATGGCGCCAGTGTGCTTCAAAACATAGAGACCGACAGAACCCCACCTACAGATTCTACACGGACCCACAGCATTACTTTGCAAGTGACATCTATATTGGCGTTACCCTGCATAATATTAACTTAAAAGTGGATGCACTGTCACAATATGACCTCGCAGCCAACCCTCTGTGGATATCCCCATTTCAGAATGCCTTATCTCTCTATTAAACAGGATGGCGGCTCAGTAAAAAAAAAAAAGCTGGTGGATGAATGCATGAGACAATGGCTGGAGAAATCCATGGGTGTGGATCCATGTAGTTACTGCATTAGTATTGGTCAAGGCAGACAATCCTGTCCCGGATTCACCTGCACATGTAAGGACTGAAAGTATTCATTCAACCAGCAGTCGGTTTTGGGGCATTGTTTGGTAGCTCACTGGAAAACATAAAAAATTCATAAAAGCAACTTTTTCCTCCTGCTGTATAGATACTACATCCAAGGCCACTGCTGTTTGTTACCAGACAGAACACTAGTTAGTTCTGGGTAAACAAGCACCAGCACACTATAGAGAGGATATCTGCTCCATCGCTTGACATTCTTACATGAAGAGATCACTGGCGTGACTGTATGGTGAGTATAAATCTGTAGCCAGCAGCTGGTTATAATATCTAAGCATACAGTCTGTAAACAAGGGGAAACAGCTTGCCGGTGCAACACTGTTGCAGTGTCATGGGGCGACATGTGCTGGATTATTTCATACTGCATCTGTCCGGCCAAGAAACAGTATGGAATGTAATTCCCCCCCTGCCCCCCTTCATATATCACGTGTTGATGTTTCCTATACAGGCGATACAAATGAGATGTAAATCATTCGTGAGCTTTATGTGAGCTTCAGATTTTGTGAAGCTCGAGCCAGGCGAGCTGTTTGTCTAAGTGGGTCACGTCATACTTGTTACAGTACAGCACATTTCTCATCTTAACCCTCAGCGCGACATCAAATAAGAAAGAAATCAAATAAAAATATTTCTTGAAAAAAAGAAAAGAAACTTCTTTTAATACTTCTGAAAATATGGTGAAAATGTTCAATAGGACACACCGCCGCGACTACTTTAATAAAACATTTTTCTTTGTGTTTAATCATGGAACGTGTATGTGGCTGCGGGAACTCATACATTCAGGTGGCTCATTTTCCCTTTATGCATGACTTCAGGCTATATAACTGTTGGCCTTCTATGACTGTTTCCAAACGCATACGTAGGGGGAATATTTCCCTATAGCGACGTACTGTGTGGTTGATGCAGAACAAAAGTGACATTTTCATGGTTCAACTGCCTAGTGTAAAGCACTGAAAGAGCTGAAACACCTCTCACAGCGTAGACCATAACACGGAAAGGCCTTCACAGTCTCCTCCTACATACTGTAGCTATGTAGTCTGTATTGTGAATATATAGTATATGTGTTTAAGTAGCTCTTGCATATGTATATATATATACACATACATATATATGTATGTATGTATGTATGTATGTATGTATGTGTATATATATATATAGACACACACACACACACATATATATATATATATATATATACACACACACACACACACACAAACACACACACCTACACACACACACACACACATATATATATATATATATATATATACACACACACATAAATTTTCAGTACTCTCCAGATGCCCCGAGGAAGCCAGTGTCCAGTGTATTGATATTTTGTTGGGGTAAATGTGCACACAGTCAGCGATACTGCATGTGTTTACATGCTGCTGTGAAACGTGGAGTCTGCATTGTGGATCTGAAACGGTGGATCTGTAAAAGCGGGGTGTTTTTTTTTGGGGAAGGTGGAGGGCCGCTGTGCTTAAAGGAAGTGGGACTGAGGAATTGTTCCCTTGTGTAAGTGGATGTGACAGCTTCTCACCCAGGAGAGCACTTGTACAGAGCACACACTGGAGGCCAGCAGGGCCACCTGTCACACAGATCTGTGACTAAAGAACTCTATTAGTGAACAAGAACCCCAGGGTAATACACATATATGGCACCGACAAACAGACACGCACACAGACACACACACAGACACACACAAATCAATATGCGAATGAATGCAAGGAGCCATTAATGTAGAGTGATTAGGTAAGAAGACAATAAATATGAAGGATAAGACAAGAGTAGATTGACAGCCCCATTCAACATTAATGCTCTTTTTAATGATCCCATTTTTTCCCCCGATGATGTCCTCCTTGTCACTGCGGTCTGCAGTGTGATCACTTCAAAGAGCACATTTTCACTTTCCATTATTTCCAGAACACAGTGCTTGTGAAGATGCAGATGAAACAAAGTTTTTCTCCTTAATGCATGTTAGGTGCATGTTTCACTCCATTTAGCGTTTGACTGTTACGAGGATTGATTTTTGCTGCAAACCACAAATAATCGTTGAAATAAAACAATCTATATTTCCAAAAGCTGGCAGGCCTCGACACTATAGGCTTGACTCAGCCTTTGCACTTGCATGCATGCAACTTTTTATTTCCGTTCTTCTGGTCGACAATAATTACCTGTCAAACTCTGTTTATACGTAGTATAGGTTACTTAATGTGCCAAGATAACCCTTCTGGAATAGAATAGCCGGGGGAATTTTCCACACTGTCACTATGTTGCGGTCAGAAAAAAATAATCATATTTGACACTGCCGCATCCTCTGGAAAACCACGATGGGCTGTCAGGGCTCTTTTGCTTGGTTCCCGTCCTTGAAGCCTATTGTCGTTTTTTCAGCTTCGTGCTTCCTCCCTCTGGAGAGAGGAGCGGTGATGTTTGATTTCCAAATGGCTACTGGAATAATATCCATGAAATCAGGGATGATCGTTGCTGTCTCTCAAACCACAACCTGCCCATTACCCCCCCCACTGCAGCCTGTCACGTGACGCTGTCGAGCTGATCCAAGGAGGGAAACTCATTGGAACAGGTGGGGCTGTGGACCATATCCCATTAGCGAGCCTGCCAAAAGCCAGTCCCTGTAGGAGTAAGCCTTCCTCTTCATGCATCATAGGCATAAGCTACTGTATATAGACGTACTGTATATTTATGGGCTAAAATCTGCTTCTCAGGCAAAAAGGAGGAAGGGAATGTCAAACATATAGATCACAGCTCTCGTTGCTTTTAATATATCTGTAAATTCATGATGTAAACCCCCTTTTTCAGGGAGGGCTGTATTCCGCCCCCAAAGATTTAGAGAACAGTCATTTGCAATGAAAATCAGAGGCTGAAATGTACTGTAGGCGTGCTAATGTGTGCCGGGGAGTGCATGTGAAGGGCGGACATGGCTCTGACTTTGGCTTTGACTGGCTCGGCTGTTAGCCCCTGGCTTCATGACTCTACCCACATGGCAACGCATTATGGCAACGCTCTCACTTCTATACATAGTGGAAGGAATAATGTCAAAATAAATGAGAGTCACTGTGTGCAGTGATCTGATAAACCCGTTTTCCATTTGTTTTTCATATTACGAGAGAATGAAACGGACAACACAATATGAAGCTAGAATTAGGTGTGTCCTGACAACAAACCTATATAATTACTGCCTGGCGGTTGTATGCCTCTATCAAGCAGCCGAATTGCAGTTTACTTCTATGTCTGCACCGACTCATAATATTATGTACTGTATGAATGTAGTGAGGAATGTAACAACAACAACAACAACAACAACAACAATAATAGCTATTAGACATTAAGGTTATCTTGATATTGGCTATTCTTATTTCAGTGAATAATATCTGTGGTCTAGCTATTGTGTTAGCCTGCTGGTAAACTATTAGAAACAAAAGTCATATCATCTGTGATAACAAAAGTCAAACATGATCACAAACACATTCAACCCGGCAGCAGTTTACTAAAATATAGATCTATAGAGTGTAGATTACAAATTCAGTATCTGACAATAAGGGTGACATAAGATCATATATCTTCTGTTTCTAACTTATTATCCCACATCATATTTGATCTTTTGACCTTTTGGACATGAAATGTGATTACTTTGTCATTATATCCTATTAGACATTTATAGATTATAGCAATTATTCTGTAAAAATGTGTTTTGTTACGTTACAGTTACTCACACCTTTAGCTACCAAAATCTAGTCAGTTCATCCTGGAGTCCAAATGGATGTTTTGAACAAAAATTGAAAAAACAAAAATTCCTTCAGAGCGTTTCTGAGATATTATATGTGCATGAGAACAGGACTGACAGACGGGCAACCGGAAAACATAACACCTCCAGCTATGGCTGTCCCTGGCACAGAGGCATAAAAAAGTGATTTGAAAAAAAAAAAAAATCAGGATGGCATGTGTGAGCATGCTGAGATGTGTTCTACATAAGACATCTGACAACAATCAAGACTGAACACGTACACATATGTGGAAAATCAATGTACGCAATACAAACAGTGTATTTGTTAAAGATGCTGTTATCTAATGTGAATTCAGTCTTATGTGTTATTTTCTTGTCATCACTTTGCCTGACTTTCACCCAAATAAAATGAAATGTTTTCAAGGAGCTTTTTATTTATTTATTTACTTTTAATATAAAAGCGTCTCTGTCCTTCAAATGTAAGATCAGCAAAAACCCCATATGGGTAATTTTATTTTTTTTTAAATAAATGTGCTGCAGTGGCTGTTGTTTGCTGGAGTAAAAGTACTAAGTATTTGCTCACATCTGAGTGGAACAGAAGGCTGAAGGAGTTATAGCTCGTATACTATTATACTTGCATGTATTCCATGTGCATGTGGTCATTACTAGTTTATAGCTTCTGTCTTTCTTATGATGAACAGTTTTTAGATGTTGAAATCTTATGTGACTGCCGAAGGAAAGAAGCGTTTCTGCTGTTGACATCATTTCTACTTTACTCAAGCAATTTTTCTTGTAGTCAATAGTAGTTCACCAGTAAATGCTTTTTCTGCCCGGCATTTAGAGAGAGTTGTCCTTATTTTCAGATGGATTTTCACTCTTTTCCTCTGAACTTATTCTTTTCTGAGATCTCTCGTCTCATCTCGTCTTCTGCCGCTTATCCGGGTCAGCGTCGCGGGGGCAGCAATCTCAGCAAGGGGATCCAGACACGTCTCACCCTAGCCACTTCCACTAGTTCCTCTGGGGGGACCGCTAGGCAATCCCAAGCCAGGCCTAGGACGCCAGCACTTCCTAGGCCTACCACGGGGTCTCTGTGCCCAGAACATCTCCCGAGGAAAGACGTCCAGGGGGCATCCTGACCAGGCGCCCGAAAGACCTCAACTGGCTCCTCTCGATGTGGAGGAGTAGCGGCTCTACTCTGAGCTCCTTCCGGATGTCAGAGCTTCTCCCCCTATCCCTAAGGCTGAGCCCTGACACCCTGCAAAGAAAGCTCATTTCCGCCACTTGTATTCGCAATCTTATTCTTTCGGGCACTACACAAAGCTCATGACCATAGGTGAGGGTTGGGACGAAGACTGACCAGTAAACTGAGAACTTTGCCTTTCGGCTCTGACTCCGACAGTACAGGGACCTGATGGCCTGTAATAACCAGCCATCCACCCGATACTCCCGAAGCACCCCCTGCAGGATACCATGAGGGACATGGTTGTAAGCCTTCTCCAGATCCACAAAAGACATTTGGACTGGTTTGGCAAACTCCTATGACACCTCCAGCAACCGCGCAAGGGTATAGATCATCCACTGTTCCACGACCGAGACAAAAACCACATTGCTCCTCCTGTATCTGATGTTCACCCATCTGATGTTCTGCCACTCCACAGGCACCGCCCCCATGTCCATGCAATGTTGTACAGGAGTGTCAGACAGCCAACAACATCCAGAGCCTTAGGGAACTAAGGATGGATCTCATCCACTCCGGGGGCAGCTTTTTGACTGCTGCGAAAAACCTCACCCCCAGTGATAGGAGAGTCTCCAAACTCTGTCTCCTCTTCGGAATACATGCTGGTGGGATTGAGGCGATCCCCGAAGTACTCCTTCAACCGCCTAATGACGTCCTAAGTTGAGGTCAACAGCACCCCATTTCCACTGTAAACAGTGTGGGCTGGATGCTGCTTCACCCTCCTGAGTCGCCGGATGGCTTGCCAGAACCTTTTCAGGGCCGCCTGAAAGTCTTCCTCCATGGTCTCACCAAACTTTTCCCACACCCTGGTTTTTGCTTCCCTTACTTCCCGAGCTGCGAAACACTTGGCCCACTGGTAGCTGTCAGCTGCCTCAGGAGTCCCACAGTACAGCAATGACCTATAGGCATCCCTCACCTCTGGTGTCCACCAGCAGGTTCTGGGATTCCTGCTGCAAATAGCCCCAGCAACCTTGAGATCACAGCTCTAAACAGCCGCTTCAGCGATGGCAGCCCGCAACACTGACCACTCAGTCTCAATGTCCATCACTGCCCCCGGGATGTGATCCAGTCTCTGCGAATTATGAGATAATTCTAGAAATTGTTGAGAGACGATGCAAAAGTATCAAGAATGAAACCGATAGAAACGTAGCCATGGTATAGAATGATGAGAGTTGAGGAACCTGTATTTTCAGGAAAACAAGTTCTGCGTCCTCCTCTTGCACATTGATATTGTTTTGGTGAGCTCAGTATGCTGTTCCTCCAATGTCAGGTTCTTACTGGCTGGAAATGAATGCTGTTGAAATGCTATGAAATATTTATTTGGGTTGGACTCCTGGGTCTCATGCTGAGCTGGAAAGCTGATTGAAGAAAAAGCAGGATAATTGTCCTCATCAAGAAGAAAGGGCCTATTTTTTTATATTCCGGAAAAGCAGCCGTCTCTCTACATAGGCCTAAATAACCATTATTTTCTTTGTTTGTCTTTTCTGTCTTGGAGAGTTTTTCTCACTTTATGTATGTATTAAAACATGTACCTGTGAGTTTGTACAATACTGTTGCAATAATAACAGCTATGTCACAAGTGAGTGAGTGACTCATTTTTCTTGACCTTTCGTTTAAATGCTTCCTCTGAGTGGGAACTTTACAGCAAAATCAATATGGGCATCATCTTTGTTCACTTACTGCTTCAGCGGTGCAGAAGCTGCTACTAAATAAAGTTGCTACCAGTAAAAGACAGAAATCAAGATTGTGTTGCTAATATTATTAAATACCCATACTACACATTATTATTATTATTATTATTATTATTATTATTATTATTATTATTATTATTAGTAGTAGTAGTAGTAGGAGTAGTAGTAGTAGAAGTAGTTGTAGTAGTAGTGCTAGTAGCAGCAGTAGTAATAGCAATAGAATAACCATTGGTAAGCAGTAAATTGACCTATTTACTCCTGATACAGAGGTTGTTTTGAGCAGGGATTTTAAAAACATTTGAGATCAAATTTTTCTAGTGGTATCTACTCTAAGTAAATAGCTTGTGTAACCCCTGTGTGTTATATTTCTTGTTGTGTTCAGGCAGAACTGTTGCACAAGTTAATAACGTTCAAGTGACTGTGGCACCAAACGACCTGACAACATCCAAAATGCTATTAATCCAAGAGGAACTCTTGGGGAACTCCATCTCTTTCGGAGTATATTTTAAATCTTTAGTAAAGATTAGATCTGAAAGGGCAGCAATAAAATGATGCATGTTGCTTCATCCCACCGCTGCTCTCTGACACAAAAGGACTGCCACAGTTACCGCTCAATACAGAGCACAACCCAGACAATGCCAGGGGTCCGTTCTCATACAGTCCTGAGGCTAAACATCCTGCTCCCCCTCGCTCCCTGTCTCCTCAGGCCTGACATACTGTCAACGGTTTTGAAGCCGCTAAGAAGAGTCTGCATCTTCATCCTCCACCAGACCCTGTCCATCACCTGTTACCTGTAACTGTCCTGTTACAAAGCAGCATATGCAATGATAAAACTGCTATTACTGCAGGTAAAAACTATGTATTCAAACCTTTTCTGTACCCACAAGATGAAATGATTTTCTGTAGATATTGAATTATGACATAATCCTACAACCCACCCACTGGAAATCTGACTGTATTCCTCATAGATTCAACATGTTTTGGAAAACTTAAGCTCAATTATGTCTTTATCTCATAAAAGTTTAACTTATACCTCCTTCAGAAGTGTATTATTGGCTCACACCACTTATGCTCATGTTTTGCTTTTCAGCAAACCTACCCCCCCTACACATTTTATCATGAATTGCACTGACTTGATGTCATTACCATGAATTTCGCACAGCCAAATCAACGTCGCCTTTAAGCCATCCAACCTATTGTTTCGTATCTGTTCTTATTGAGAGAGCCGCCCTGCTAACGTGAATTGCTTACGCTGACGATAAAGAAGGATGCAGTACCAGGACAGAGTGGCCTATATGAGCAGAGTAACAGAGAAGACTGGTAGTATTCATATTAATATTGCAAGACACTAAACCCAGTGGGGCAAGATGTAAAGACACAGTAAATCAAATGGCATTATAGCATAAGGAAAAGTAATGACTTCATTAAGGCAGCACTTAGGCACTATATATTTCAAATGTGCTGCATGATTAAGAAGGATAAAAGGATTTTCCTATAATGTAACAAATACTTTTTTCAGTAATTTAAACTTTACAGGGAAGTGATTCCATTAAATCTGGACGATATATTGTCTTGTCTTACTATATATTATATGACTGCTTCTGCTGTTCTCTATCTCTGTCCCTCTGTCAAGTTTTATCCTTTCATCCCACTTTGGAATGAAAAGGGCCTGAGCTCAGTATGTTTAAGACGCTGTCCACAGTAGTGTTGGAAGATCCAAGCATTTGTCAGAGGACTGAAATCAAAGCAATCTTCTTGGCTACGTTTGAGAGTGGATGTGAATGAGATAAAGCAGCACTATGTCAGTCTGAATAAAAAGCAATAAAAGACCCCACGAATAAAAAAACAAAATGCTGGGGGTGTGTGTTAGCGAAAAAGATTCGGAAAACATTGAGCATTAGAACATAATAAAAGGTCAAAACACTAAGAAACTCACAACAAGTCTACAAGAACACTTTGACAGGGACAAGACAAACTCACAATGACCACAACAAACACTGGGGCTTAAATACACGAGGAAGGAGGAGACAACAAGACACAGGTGGAAACAATCAGGTGATCACAGAGGCGGGAAAGGAAACAAAGGGAGGAAGTAAAACTTGACAAACTTGGGAATTAACAAAATAAAACAGGAAATGCACAGACCAAGACAACAATAACAATGGCAATGGACTTCAGATGAAAATGTACGTGTGTAAATAAATAAAGAAATAAATCTACAACAGGACAGATTGTATGTTTCTCTAAACGAGGGGGCCGTCGGGATGAATCTAAAATGCAGCGTGTTTGGGAGTGGCTCTGGCTTTTGTCTGGCATGAAGCACACGGGCACAGAGGTGTAAGATGCACAAGCAGTGCTTATTGGGAATGACAAGTCATGTTCACTTCAATTTTCCTAAGCCTTTATCAAGGCACTATGGTTTATGCAAAAGATTCAGTTTCCTTTTTTTTCGCTGCAATATAGAGAATAATTTATTAGGGCCTACTCGGGAAATCCGTTTGTCAACAAAAGACTCAAAAGACATATTCATAACAGAGATTGATGACAGTACTATTAAATTTCCTGTAACAATACGCCAGTACCTGTCATAGCTGTCATGATTGTATTCATAGACTGGCCTTTGGTGAGATGTGAATATCAGCTTGATATTGGAATAAGCCCAACACTTTTTCTGAAATCATTTTTTTTAATTACAACTACCCTGACTCAATTTTGTAACGGGAATAATGGGATGGAGGGGAAAGTGTGAGTGAAAACAGGGCTTTTTTCATTCAGCAATAATCATCTTTTTTCAAGTGATTCCAATTATCACCATACACAAACCACAGCCTTTTAATTAAACCCCTTTGTTCTGTTGAAAACCAAAACAAACACCAACGAACACCATTTCACAACCATATTAGTAAACATCAGAATAATTATGGCTAAGCGATGGCCACAGAACACTGAATTAATTGGTTCCATGAAATATGGACTATTGAAGTCCACACACAAAGGGCCACATAACAGTCATCATCAGGTTAGTCTTGAGGTGACAGAGTTACGTGGCTTGATGTTTTGTTGCCACTTTATGTTTTGACTTGTCTGATTCAAAATGTCCTCCTGCGATACTGAGCTGTTTCCAGTGTTTTTGTTGTGAGCTGTCATCTTGATCAAAGCTTGTCTTTCTGCTGTGACCTCCCTGGGCTTGTGCACAAATGCGACTCCGACTTGTACATTTCCTGTTTATTTGCTCGTATGTTTCGCTCACGGCAACGTTCTCTATAAATCGAAGACCCTGCAGTGACTGAGCTTCCCAGAGCCGTGAATGTGTTTGCATTGGAATTAGCACATCTGGGATCAAACATCATACAACATTCAAAGTTGCTTAGATCACAGCTTGCCCATTCAACCATTTAGTCAAACAGTAACTGAAGCTCCCAGCCCTGTTTGCATGCTTTACATTCATGCATTATTTATACATACTATGAGTCACTGTCTAGAGGAGCAACCTGTTTCTGTTAATAAGAATGTGTAATAGATAAGTGTGCTGCATACGGCCAGTCATAACAATTCTAGTCAGATGCTAAGACCTGGAAGCCGTTGCTCCTCCATGTGAGACTTGACTCGCGTAATTACAAGTTGAGTGCGGCATAATAAAAGTGAAAAAAAACACCAAATGTTCAATGCACACCGCAAAATAATTCAATCATCACTGAAAATAATGCACATGACAGGAGGTGCATTTCGCCATGCTTGCAGCAGCATTGTCCAATGATTCGTAAGGCCAGTTAATCGAATCAGTCTACTTTAATCTGTCATGATGTTGTCAACACATATCCAAAGTCCCCAGAGGATGTACCATAATGGCTTTGGCGATCCTATGACTTTGCATCGTGATCTACCAGCACACCAAACTTTTAATGTAGTTTTAAATTTCTTCTGACATGAATTGGACGTGTTCTTCAGTAACTCTCAATATTAAAAATAGATCTGTGAGAAAAGTCTGGCAAATTATGTACATCAATGCATGACCTTTTTTGATGCTATATAAATTTAGCAACTTAAATTAAAGCACTATGCAGCTTTTTTAATGTCCGCATGATGACCTCATGCTGGCAGCCTGGGAAGCAGGTTCGGTTATTTTGACGGTCACCTTAAATCGGTCTGGCAAGCTGGAAAAAAAAGAAAAAAAATACTTTTTTTTGCATCTGACGCTAGAAGTGAGCCTTGAAACAGAGGCAGGCTGACTCACCCACAATCCTGCCGGATGCTGACATCAAAACAAACAGACAGAGGAAATAAGCCGTGGCATTGAATCAACAAACAGCTGTCAACCATTCCTATATTACATGATGGGCTCAGCCATGGTGAGAACAACAGAGTGTAAACGGGAAGGGACAGATGGACACGCTCCGTTTGGGTGACAGACTGCACAGCCCTGGGAAAGGTGTGGGACAGGCAGCTTTTTATAAAGAAATATGTTTGACACAGTAGAAGCTTGCTGTAAAATCACATCAAGTTGCCCGAAGTGGGTTTTGTAGCTGGTGCGGGTGATAAACGAGGACGGTGTTCAAAACATTTCCAAGCTGCGGGAAACATCGCTGAACAATCATTTTTGTGCTTGACACGGGGATTGGATGATCTAATTAGGCTTAATAATTAAAACCTCAATCAGCCGTTGTTCATAGTTTAAGCTCATCATAATCTTCAATTTCATCAGACGCACATCGCAATGGCATCACACAGTGGGTTTTTGAATGCGTACAATTAAAACGTGAATATAAAATGATCCGACAGAATTGCACTGGCGAGGTTGTCATAAAAGATTTATGCCAGCCGCCCCTTGATAATGTAGCCACAGTGATTGCATGTTATCGCTATAATGATAACAACGCATATGCAATCTCCAGGCGTCCCCTAGTGTATTCTGCATCACTTGTCTGTCTGGTAACGCAGATATGGTCACATAACGCCACGGCTATGAGTCATATTCTTTAAATGATAGTGTGCAATTTTGCTCAAGTCTCTCAGCTGTCACTGGTTATTGATTATGGGGAGAGGCATTGAAAATCTGTGTACTCCACCTTTTTTTTTCCCTCTGCAAATACCGAGACCGTTAAAAGAAAATCTTGCCAATACTGTCAAGCTTTAGGGCCAGAGCGGGACACAGATTAACTTCCTCTTAACATCTTTTGGGACTAGCACTATGGGTTCTCTTCTCCCATCAACACCATAGATCATCTTGAATATGACAACTCCACTCCAGTTGCTCTTGTCTAATGGTTTGTATTCAGATACGAAAATGGAGAACAATACGCAACAGCCTCTGGGGAAACAGATGCGGACAGATTTTTTTTCCTTCTTAATAACAGTGCCACTCACATCCCTGATCCATCCCCTGATGAATGATCTGGTGTGATCTTTGATTTCTGACGCTGTCAGAACCCAAGACATTTGTGTTGCAATGAGGTTTTCTTAGTTGTGTAAACAAATCTGGGCCATAGTCTCTCGCCGAAGCATCTGATGTTTTGTGTAATGTTAGAGAAGCGAGCCACAAAGCAAACAGGCAAACGTGAGAAAAGCTACAAAGACACTGCTTATGAATACAGTGCATTTCTAGGTTCCTTTGTTGTCATTTTTATATGAGATTAAAGGAGGGGTTATGGTGGAGAATGCTTAAATTCAATGTTGGTAGATACAAAGGTAGAAAGTGAAAAGATCACACAGGGTGTGTGAGACTGCAGACAGATGTGCAAATGGATGTGTCAAACGTGCATGAAAACACGGAATGTTGAATCATTCCCTGTGTCCCAAATGAGCAAAAGTTGCATTTGAAAATGACATATTATGTATGTAGGAAAATATGCACTATAGATGCACTAGAAATATAGCTGATACAAGCACATCTATTTGTGCATTTAACTGTATATTTTTCATTTTTGGAAATGGATATGGATATTTTATAAAATGTATTTCTATGTTTTTCACTAAAGAATTCATGGTAAGTTACACAAACACTGTATCTAATACTTTTTTGGTTTCTGATGGAACTTGAAAAAGCTTGTGCTTTTCAGAGAACAGATTATTCTGTGACGCTCAGCAGCACTAATTAATGTGCCAATCTCCTGGCAGCGACACAGTGTGGACCTAATCCTGCTTATAGCTCCACATTTCATTTGTCAGTGACCACAGAACTGAAATATTTGCTTCATTTTCTTACTTACATTTAAGAGTTTTTTTTGGTTCTGAGTGCTCAGTACTCCAAATAGTATCAGTCAGTTTTAATTATTTATTCAAATCTGCCATAGAACATTTTCTTTTGAAAAGTGCCCCAGTACAAAAAAGGATCCTAGGTTCCTCGCTTATTAAACATGTAATTTGTGATATCAACGCATGCACATTAATATCTTTCGTAAGATATCTGTGACATATTTCCAAATGCCAATATGGCTCATAACAACATTCTTTTTGGCACCTTGGCCCATAACGGCCAATGGGAGCTGCCAAACTCTTCTCAATGCGTGAATGAAAACTAGATACCAAATCATCAATTTTCATATTTTACTTAATTTTACTGTAGTTCTTCATTATACCTGGATTTTTGGCTGAAGTTTTTTTTGTTTAAATGATTATAGGATACGGTTTCTTATTTCATCCCCAACATTATCTGACAAGTTCCTTCTTGCTTATCTGGAGGAGAAACTTACTTTTACTACCACTTTTAGTTGTGGTCTCCAGTGGTCTGTCAAGGTCTTTACTCGTTCCGGGACTTTACACTGTAAACTTTCAAAGCAATGGTGAATCCAGTTATTTTTTCTCTCCAAAGCTTATGATTATACTGTATGGTTTCTATGATGAACTCTCCAAGGCTGCAAATACCAAGCAAAATGTCATGATCCGCTCCTGGGTTTCTTTCCTTCTGCCAGTTCTGCAGTAC
>JAFBJQ010004467.1:280125-339291 GCA_016785345.1 Trinectes maculatus | reverse complement strand
GGTTAGTATGTCGTAAATGTCCAAAAATGGCCTAACACGAAAAAGGGAAATAACGCGCCCAATTGGCAGAGAATAGCCTGAAATCACCCCCCAGAATGATATTTTGTGGATTAGACGCCAGAAAACCTCATTTTCACATAGGTCAAAAATCGCACAAACACGTAAGAGGTTAGTATGTCGTAAATGTCCAAAAATGGCCTAACACGAAAAAGGGAAATAACGCGCCCAATTGGCAGAAAATAGCCTGAAATCACCCCCCAGAATGATATTTTGTGGATTAGACGCCAGAAAACCTCATTTTCTCATAGGTCAAAAATTGCACAAACACGTAAGGGGTTAGTGTGTCGAAAATCAAGTGGAAATAACACACTGAAATGCCATAAAATAGCGTCAAATCACTCCCCAGAACGACATTTTGTTGAAGTGATGCCAGAAAACCTCATAAAACCTGACAAAATGTATTTTCTGATAGGCCAAAAAACATTACTTTTTTTGTGAATAGTCAAAATCTTGTTCGAAACGCGACAACATATATCAGGGGTCACCAATCTTTTATAAAGTAAGAGCTACTTCAGGGTATCGAATAAGACGAAGGGCTACTTTTTTGATACAGACTTACTGAATAACATAACTTGCATGGCTCGACTTTGATTATAGTATTGTTAATAATAAATATACACATATGTGAATATGTGGCTGTCTGATCACGTGATAATTTTAAGAATTCCTCACCATAATTATCAATAATGACTCACCAGATAGCAAACACATATTTTTAAACGTAAGAAACATTTTTTCTGTGTCATTAATATCAATCAGTTTCAACATTTGTTTTTGTAAATATATTTATTGACATTTTTGTAGGAATGAGCACATTTGTACCATTTTGTTCAAATTTACACCTTTTTGTACTAATTACAGTGGAAATTTCACTTTTGTGATTCTAGGTCTACGAACAAAGCTGAGAGATGGAGAGTATGGAGATGGCTGGCTTTTGGGTAAGTTAAATAGCTACATCATTTTTAATTAAGGATATGACACCTGTGAGCCAGAAACTGCAGAGCAAGGTAAGCCCATAATAGCACAAACATGCAATTCTTTTATTGGATCCATTTAATTAATATTATTAATAATGAATTAATATTCATTCACAAAAAGAATGTGCTTCCTGTGTTAACATTTAGTTGAATATACATTGAAAACACGTAAAGATAGATAGATACTTAGTTACATTTACATTCCGAGGGAAATGCAAGAATCCAGTAGCAGCATGCAAACACACATTAAACATTTGCAGAGAATTTTTTTTTTAAATTTTGCAGAGAAATAAAACATTTGCAGAGAAATGGCATTATTTACAAAAGGTCCAAAAGCCAGGGCCGATTTAATGTCCCAGTCTGGCCCTGCTTGTCACTGGTTCCAAATCAGCCCTTAGCTCCACCAGAAATTCCGATATGGCATCGCTGGAAAGACGATATGTCACTGTTATTGTTTCTTCCATCATTCCAAACACCTTGGCGCAGCAGAAAAGACTCGTCCTCTCCGTCACCTTTCGTTGTGCCGATGTCTCCTCCTTGTTACAACGACCACAGAGCTGTCCTAGTTATTTCAAAACGTTCTATATAAAGATACCAAAGTAGTGAATGCATTCAGTTTCCGGGTTGGTAAATCACATTGCGTGTGCTATCTCTATTTACAGTTACTCCGACCAATATTTTGCGTGGTCTGCGGAGACGCCCACAGTTGCATATTCATTTTGGCAATTTTGGCCGTGTGAGGCAAAATAGCACGTGAAATCGTGATTAGAAGACCAGCGTTTGCGCAAGCAATCCGGTTTGCACGTACTAAAACGAGTGCAAACTGGATTGCTCGCGCAAATTAATAATAAAAAAAAGTATTTGGTGATGCCATACTGTACCAAGAGGTGTTTTCAAGATTTTGGGGGATTTCATGAAAAATTCCATTTCTGCAAGATTTGGTGCAGACATACTACACTGGGACGTTTCTTTTAATGACTTTGGTCGTTTTTGTGACATTTTTTTCAAAAAATGTGACCAAAATGTCATTGTATAGCATGTGGCGGCAAAATATGTCAAATGTTTCACTTTTCCCAAAACTGTCAATTGTGACTGCAATGTCATAGTATAGCAAGTTGTCACAAAATTTGGCCAAATTTTAACTTTTTACAAAAAATAATTTGGACGTTTTGGTGAAAAACTTGAAACTTGAAAGTATTACTGGACATACGCAATACATTTCACCTTTCATTAAGCCACTTGGATGAGAGGTGAAACATCTTCTTCAACTCAATTTCTGTGAGATTGGTGACAACTTGATTATGACATTTTTTCATGATTTGGGGGATTTTTGCAAGATTTGGCGACAACATACTATACTGTGATGTATTTTTCATGACTTTGGGTGTTTTTGTGAAAAATTTTCACAAAATGTGACCATAACGTCATTGTATAGCATGTGGTCGCAAAATTTGTCAGATTTTTTCACTTTCTCCAAAAATGTCAAAATTGTCACCGGAATGTCATAGTATAGCAAGTTGTCACTAAATCTGGCAAAAATTTCACATTTCAGAAAAACTTGAATAATATTATTCAATATTATTCATTAAAAATATTACCAGAATGTCATAGTGTAGCATATTGTCGCATATGCGATGACAAAATTTGTCAAAACATTTTCACTTTTCACAAAAATGCCAATGTTTTGTTTTTGTGAAATTTGGCAAAATTTGCAATTTTCACAAAAAACTTCAAAAAATGGGATCAGAACATCATAACATAGCATGTGGTTGCGAAATTTGCTGGAATTGTCTCTTTTCACAAATGTTTTTTACATGGCATTGTAAACTTTTTTTAAAGTCATTTAAAAAATGTTTTTGATTTTTGAAAACTATCTTTGTTTTTTGAACCAATTTTGTCTTTTCAAAACCTTTTAATTATATATATATATATATATATATATATATATATGTTGGCCTATGTGTTGGCCCTGTGGTAGGCTGGTGACTTGTCCAGGATGTATCTCGCCTGAAGTAAGGTGGGACTGGCTCCAGCTCCCCCCATGGCCCTGAGAAAGATAAGCAGTAGAAAATGACAAAATCGTTGTTTGAGACGTTTTGTTTTTGTTGACAGACTCTGGTCTAATATAATTATTGTTCCTGTGTCTCTGCACAAAATTAATTTGAGCTTTTTTGAATCGAATACAGGGGGTCCTTGTGTTACGACGGAGATCCGTTCCTGAGAATGTGTCGTAACCGGATTTCGACGTTAGTCGGAACATACATTCATATGTATGTATTCGTATGTAGATAATAAGTTGTGCCACTAGATGTCGCTATAACACCACCCTACAATAAGAGTTTACTATGGTGAATTGCCTTTTGTTTGATATCGTGAGGCTAATGAGCATTTCCTTTAGATTTCTGATATCAACCGTGTAGACCCTGTGTTGTGAATAAACCTACGGTATCGCCACGATCCCGAACGCATCTGTGTCCGTGTGCATCTCGTTACCGGCTACCGCTGCCCCCCCACCCCCCATAAACACGAAGTCTGTACGTGTTTACAGGTCAAACCGCTTAAGCCGAAACAAGGAAGTTCATGGGAGATGTGTCGTAACCACGAAAACGTCATATCTCGCGACCGTCGTAACTCGAGGACCCCCTGTACTCTGTTTTGTTTTTCTGCCCATTTCATGCAAATGAGCCAGCGTAGAAATGCATTACTGCAGACCAGGTGCAAGCTGTTGTAAAGTGATACCTCTCTGTGGCAGCAGCTCCTGCATTTCAGTCGACCTGAACCATTTTCAAGTCTATACATGGCATGATGTCAGAATGAGAAGCACCTCATATGCATTGTTAAACATGGAAAAGCCCAGAAATGTGCCCCTTGTGTCATTATTCAAACAGCGTCTTTGAAGAATTCCTCAGGCTCTGGGAACAAATTACACCTGCTAACACTGCACTCATCCCTCTTCCTCACTCGGCTGGCTCTGGTGATATCACTCACCGTGAGGGAGGGAGTGAACAAGTCCAATTAACACTTCAGACGCCACATCATTTAAGATCTGTTATCACCCATGAGCTGGAGCATGTTTCGCCTTAGTCCCGGTGCAGAGTTTTGGCAGTGCTTTAAGTGGATCCAGCCAGGGTGGATTAACAGCACAAAGATAATGCTGATGAAAGATTGAGATGGAAATACAAGTTGACATGAAGGAGGGAGAGGGAGAGATGGATGAATGGGCTTGTTTTTATGTCATTAAAGCAAAGTGTGTTTATATCTATCTATCTATCTATCTATCTATCTATCTATCTATCTATCTATCTATCTATCTATCTATCTATCTATCTATCTATCTATCTATCTACACATATGTCTTTTATTTCCTTATAGGGAATGAAAGGAATGACACAGAGGGCTGGGAGAACAAGAAGCATCCTTCTCCTCTGGAATGGAAATTTTAAATAAATAATGTAGACAAGACACCAGAGCTGATCAAAGGATTACAGCGTCCTCAGTTCTAGGGTAACAGAGTCAGCCTGTCCCCCTTCTGTCTCTCTGTGTGTGAGCTGATGGGTGTGTGTGTGTGTGTGTGTGTGTGTTTGACTGACTATAAGATCGAGATGTCGCATCATTATCATCATCACGTCCAGCCCCCCATACACTCACACCCCACCCTCGGCTGTCTCCTGTGTCGATGCCATCGGACCCAGCAGACTTCAGACCAGTCACTCTCACATCGCATGTGATCAGGTCCTGGAGAGACTGGTGTTGGCCCAGCTGAGGCCACAGGTGAGGACGTTTCTACCTGCTGCAACAAGCTCATGTGCATCTGGACGGTGGGGGAGACACTGTGAGGACCACGTTTCTTTGATTTCTCCAGTGACTTTAACACCATCCAGCCTTTGCTGCTGGGCGAGAAGCTGCAGGTGATGGTCGATCTCCTGGATTACTGACTCCCTGACAGGCAGGCCACAGTTTGTCCGTCTGGAGGAGGGTGAGTACAGGACACTGGTAGACAACATTGTGGAGTGGACTGAACAAAATCACCTGAGGCTTAACGTCAACAAGACCAGAGAGATGGTGATCATGGTGGTGAAAAAAACACTGGTAGGTTGACTGATCTTCACCATAGGCACTGGTTGTTCATACCGGGATTGGAACCCCAGTCTCCTGCAGCAGAGTCAGTGTCTTTACCACTGGGCTCCTCCGGCTGTTATGAGAAACATGGTGCTACATCTCGATCTTATAGTCAAGATATCCGTCACAGAGCAGGGATTAGCTGAAGGTTTATAAAAAGGCAGAACATCTGTATATAAAGACGAGCAGCCAGTAGCAGCGGATGAAAGACAGAAGCATCTCAAGGTGAAGATATCTGTCAGCTCTCCTGACATATCTGCCTGCAGCATCAATAACACACTGAAGGCTGGTTGTTACACAACGTGCCCATCTGCAACATCATGTCCAACAGTCAACAGCTCCACAGAGGCAGCTATCAGCAGCAGCATCTCCACAACCTCACTCCTGTCAGAAAGAACCAATTCAGACTGTTTGCAGAGACTTAACGCCTGAATAGAGACCCCGTCACATCGAGACCCCATCACATCGAGACCCCGTCACATAGAGACCCCATCACATCAAGACCCCGTCACAGAGACCCCGTCACACAGAGACCCCGTCACACAGAGACACCGTCACACAGAGACACCGTCACATCGAGACCCCATCACATCAAGACCCCGTCACAGAGACCCCGTCGCACAGAGACACCGTCACACAGAGACCCCGTCGTCTCAGTCTGCTTCAGGCCAGAAATGAACGCTGTTTACAGTCATCCATCATGAGCGGAAACACGCTTTTATTTTTCAATTAGCAGTTTTATAGCTCCACTGAATTATTAATGTTTTATGTATTAAATATTTAAGGATGAAAAATCAATAAGGACAATAAGTACACATCTACTTCTATTAGAAAATGAATCCATCCATGACCTGATGTTCTTCCTCCAAATCCATAAATCTGATCATGTAATTAAGCTTATACCACCTGTTGTTTTAACATAATCACTTCTTCATTTAAAAAAAAAGAGAAAAAAACAAAACAAAATGGATTATGGTCATTAATCTTTGGCGAGGTCAGAGTTCCTCTGGAAGAGGAGAAACACCTGCTTGCTGCAGTTGTTGAGGCTGTTTGTCCTCCAGAGTCACTGCTGCATCCTCCATCCTGCCCTCTCTCTCTGTCTCTCTCTCTCTCTCTCTCGCTCCAAAGATGTCTGAACTCACCAGTGTGCTCCAGCTGGACATGGGAGGGGGCTTTAAACTCTGGCATGTTTATTGTAGATCTTGTCAGCACCGTTACCAACAACAGATGTCTTGTATGCACTGACATTATGATCCTCCGCCACGCTACAATCTACACAAGGACATGGAACGGGGGTGTGTGTGTGTGTGTGTGTGTGTGTGTGTGTGTGTGTGTGTTTGTGTTTCAATCTGCAAAACACAAATAATCATTAATTTTTGCTAAAAAATGAGTGTGCGTTTCTGAAACACAAACATGGAGACCAGTCCGTTTCAAAAGCTAAAGCTGGTTGTCCATTGTCCAAGAATCCTGCTGGAAAGAAAAACTCATTAGAGAAGAATAGCTGGAGGGCGTTCATTCGTTCATTCGTTCATTCGCTCTGGCCGACCATCTCTACTGTTAAGTTAACCCCCCCCCCCCAAAAAAAAACACTTAAAGCCCCATGTTGGCAAAGAGAGTCACGTCTTTCAATTTGGACTTCATTAACTCCTGCTGGCCCCCGTCTACCCTGCTACCACCACCATCAAACCAACTTCACCAACAACTAACAACTATAATGCTGATTTTTTTTGTTTTTTTTTGGAGAACGTCAAACCACAGCCCACTGTGATGTGAATTCCTGGAGATTCATCATACTTTGTAACCACGAGGTTGCCACATGTTGTTACGCAGTCTGATTTTTCTTTGTGTTGTTTGCGTCGGCCACGTATTGTCGTTTCTTTCCCGAGCGTCGCGTGTTTCTGTGCGGCGGCCTCGCAGCGTTCTGGTCGAGGGCCATTTACTGATGTGGCGAGTAGCGGAAATGTCTGTTTATATCAGCGATGGGTGTGTGTGTGTGTGTGTGTGTGTGTGTGTGTGTGTGTGTTTGTGTTTCAATCTGCAAAACACAAATAATCATTAATTTTTGCTAAAAAATGAGTGTGCGTTTCTGAAACACAAACATGGAGAGCAGTCCGTTTCAAAAGCTAAAGCTGGTTGTCCATTGTCCAAGAATCCTGCTGGAAAGAAAAACTCATTAGAGAAGAATAGCTGGAGGGCGTTCATTCGTTCATTCGTTCATTCGCTCTGGCCGACCATCTCCCCCCAACCCCCCCCCCCAAACAAAACACTTAAAGCCCCATGTTGGCAAAGAGAGTCACGTCTTTCAATTTGGACTTCATTAACTCCTGCTGCCCCCCCCGTCTACCCTGCTACCCCCACCATCAAACCAACTTCACCAACAACTAACAGCTATAATGCTGATTTTTTTTTTTTTTTTTTTTTGGAGAACGTCAAACCACAGCCCACTGTGATGTGAATTCCTGGAGATTCATCATTCTTTGTAACCACGAGGCTGCCACATGTTGTTACGCAGTCTGATTTTTCTTTGTGTTGTTTGCGTCGGCCACGTATTGTCGTTTCTTTGCCGAGCGTCGCGTGTTTCTGTGTGGCGGCCTCGCAGCGTTCTGGTCGAGGGCCATTTACTGATGTGGCGAGTAGCGGAAATGTCTGTTTATATCAGCGATGGAGTGGTCCCACTTGAACGCAGTTGTAAACATTTGAAAAACGCACTGTGGGGGCTCCCAGAGAGCAGAACATATCAGGAAATGACACGACAAGCAAACAACATAACACAACGTTCTGGAAGAACGCTGCCGGAGTTCTCTCTCCTCTGGTAGCTGCTGGGAACGCTGTTATTTTAGGGGCAAATTCCTCATTTATCGGATTAGCACTGCCGAAAATATGAAACCACTCAGAATACAAAGTGCTGAAGTCATTTCTCCCCCACAGCTGGAATAAACACAACACGTCACAGGCAAATTGGAACATGTGCTTCACTTGGCCAAACACAATCCAACAGGAAAGGATTATTTTCTTCACTCACAAATACACAACAGACCCCAGCCCACACAACAGCCACATCACTGTGTGTGACCTGATCTCCACACCCAGGCCCCTCACGCCGACTCCTGTGCTGCCTCCTAACGCCAAGAGGTGTTGTCGTCTCACTGGAACTCTGCAGGAAGTTACACAAGTTGTGTTGTCTGGCCTCCCAGGGATGACGAGCGCTACGCCTGCAGACATGTGCGCCTTGTCATTCTCCATTAATGACACTGGAGAGGTGAAATGTGGCGATCACATGTTAAAAAGTCTCAGCAGGCTGCACAGAGCCCGGACGCAAAAACCTCTACACAACACGTTCAGCTCAGGACCACATCAGTGGTCAAGTCTCCGAGTCCTGGTGGGAACACGGCGGCAGCATCAACCTCAAATAAATAGTGCTCTTGAATTACGTCCGCGTGATTGATTTCTATGACAGTGAAGTATATACTGCATATGTACTGCGTATGTACTGCATATATACAGTATTTACTGCTGCTGTCACATGAGCGTTCAAAACCTACTTCCTGTTCCGAGACTCGGAGTGGGATTTCGCGTGAATTGTCACAAAGTGTTGTTGTTAGCTTTTCTGATCAAACCACACACATACACACACACACACACACACCTGCCCGCGCCCACCCCTGTAAGGGATATCCCAGGGTGCACTGCAGCGGTAACTAACAGCAACAAACCCTATTTCAAAGCAAACATTTAGATTCTTCCAGGTGAAACTAATTAGACCAATGACGGGTTTGTTCAATTTAGGCATCGCAGTGAACCATGGCAACAACCGGTGCCCTGAACCTGACACAGTGTGAAAGGAATGCAGATACAATTAATGATATCAATTACAGCAGTGCGTTACCTGCTATGACACGTTCAAATGTCTGTTCAATGGAGTTTTTACTTGGCGTAACAAACAGCTATGCCCCTCAGTCAGAATCGGAGTTGTGGCTGCGTGATCTGACCACTGATGCAGAATCAGGGATGTTAAACAACACATACGTTACACATACGTTACACATACGTGAGTGTAATCCAAGCAAAGGATTTCAGTCTTTGTGCTTCCAGTGTTATTTCGCCTGCACTCGCTGGATTTCTGTTTGTGATGCTCACAGAAACAAATCTTTCATATTCAAATAATTCAACAGCAACATTTGTTTGTCCATAATCAGCCTGCGTGACAGGGAACATGCACAGACGCACAAGCAAACCATTAACACAGAGTGTTCAAATGCACTCACAACTCTGAATCACCACTGGCACATGAAGCAGCTGGTGAGCTACCAGCCTGATGCACCACTCCAAAACAAAACGCAACACTGTCGACAACCATTTAAAAAAGCGTGATGACAAATCCTGGGAATTAACTGGATGAAATGAATGAAATCAGACTGATTTGTAAAATCCACCTCGAACCATAGTGTGGTTCCAGACCTGTAATCTGCCGACCACATGATTTTTGTTTTTCAATTTTTCAAACGAATCTGGGCGTGTGCTCCATAATGACTGTTTTCCCAGGTTCTAAACCCCAACAAGCCAAACAAAGCCAAGCAGGCAGCACGGAGAGCAGGTGGAATCCTGCAGCTCCTGTGCAAACGCAGGAATGAGGTTAAATAAATGTACAGGAGAAGAAGAAAAGATTCCTGCAGCGTGCATCATTTGCTCAATCGTGAAAAAAAAAGAGATGAGTCACCTTACAGCTCACAGATATCTGTACCCACAACTAACTGATGAAGGTTAAGCAACAGCTTCTCAGAAATCCACGTGAAAAATAAAAATAACCATAGATTTCCTATGAAAACAGCCTGCAACCTGTTCTGTTGATGATCCAGAACAAACACACTGCTGCCTCAGCGAAAACAAGCGTGGAGTTTTTCCAGGGTAATCCCTTAGTGCCGCGATGAGCACACGGGAAAATCTCTTTATCTCCGGGATTGTTCTGGTTGGAAACAGAAAAGTAAGAGGTCTGTGTGTTATCACCTGTACAAATCTGAACCTGAACTTCTAAAACCAGAGGAACTTAAAGGCTCTTCACGGGATTGATGAGGTTTTTTGCAACTCGGGATGTTTCATAGCACCTTTAAAAAAAAAGAAAAAAAAAAGATGTCTGTGTTCACCTTTGAAAATGTCACTTTACAGAATCTCATTCTTTGAAAAAAAAAAAACATTTGATAAAAAATATTCCTCTAATATCAGAGAGTGACACCCAAACAACCACAATAAGTTTCATTTTCAACAAACACGCGGGCAAACGTAGCTTTTTAGCAGACGTTTCTTCAAAGACAGTAAACAGGTCATTTGCCTTCAGCTGTGGATTCATCCACAGTTCGAGCTGCATTATCTTGGCAGCGCACAGTGTGGTACTGACGACTAAAAATAAACTCCAGCTGCTATTTTAATTGCCTGGAGGAACATGCCAGACAGTGCCGTGGTGTGGCTGACTGACACAGAGGGAGAGGATCGAACCCTGGCTGCGCAGGCGACGCAGGTAAACGCGATCGGATCATTCGATCTGATCAGATATTCAGCTTTTCATGTTTAACAGGAGAGCTGGGACTTTGTTTCACTTCACAGTCGCGTGTCCCGCTGGAGTCAAACCATCAGGTCACAACCTCGGTTGTATAAGACAATGTCACCGGCGCTGTGGAGCACAGCTGGTGCTGAGCTGCTGTGTAATAGATGATTTGAGAGAGCGAGAGAGCGAGAGAGAGAGAGAGAGCCTCTCTGACTCTGACTGTTATACCACCATTCATTATCTACACTGCTTATCCTCTGAGGGTCTCATGGGGAACTGGAGCCGATCCCAGCTGACACAGGGATATGGAGTATGGAGTACACTCAGGTTAGGTCAGTCACCTACTGTAAACCCATACAGAAACGGGATTCAAACCTAAACCCCTCTAACTGCGCCTCCACCTCTATTTTACCAGCATTTACATCTTAGCAGGGAGAATAGTTTATAATGTGAAATATGGTTGCCTGGGTTTAATCTCACATGATGTGTAGTTTCCTTATCAATGGGATCTTGCACAAGGAGCCGTACATTAACATGTTAATATTAATAAACACAATCTGTGTACAAAGTATCTGACACCTAACACCCACACCTCTGAAATAGTGTTTATTCAATATAGAATGTTAGATAAAACATTTTTTGGCACAGTTGCTTAATGATAAAAAGCTGTCCCTTTTTTTCTGTCTGGTGTTCTAAATAAATATGCAAAACCATAATTTACTTCCCAAATAAATACAATATCAACTAGCATTAAGATGCACCGCATCCGCGCCCTGCACTGCACCTTCTCAGCAAAACAATCAAACAGCATAAGTCATTGTACTTCAGGCAAACAGTTGTAATGGGTTTGTACCATGTTAAAGACTGAAGGTGAACAAAAAAAATGCTTCATAAGTATTTTCAACAGCTTATTTTTCTTAAAAGCCTAATAGGCAAAACAAGGAGGAGGCATTGGATGGGCCAATAGAAGGCTGTGTACTGAGAGCTGTCCATCACAGCCAGTTACAGGGTTAAAGGATGGGTGCAAACAACATTTCCAGATCACGTCTCTACTTCACCTCGTCTCTGAGGTTAAAGGGGAACTGCAATACTGGGTCATTTGAGAAAAGTATTTCAAATAGTGTTTTAGCAACAGCCTCTTTGACTGAGATGAGCCATTTAGCCATCTGCTAACGGGAAAGTGTATTTATGTTTTGTCGAAGCAGGTCTCTGTTGTTAATCTACACAATATCAATATACAAAACACTTATTAAAGGTGGGTATCAAACCTTGAGCTATAGAAACGTTTTTTTCCCCTGTCGTCATCAAATTCTTATCAATAATACTTTTACCTGTGTAATAACACTGCAATCAGTAACAGTAATGTATATAAACAGATCACAAGTCACGTCCTGTGATAACAACAATTCAACACACCTTTAAGTCAACATGCTCCCTGGAAACAGTTCATCACCAGATATTAGAAACAGGTCAATGGTCCAAACTCTCCTGCGTAGAACTGGGTTGAGTGTCTTTTTGTTTTGTTTTGTTAGTTTTACTTCTGTATTTGGACTGAATAACTTTTTTTTTTTTTTTTAAACTGAACTTGCTAACATTGTCACGATTGTAACAACATAAACTACAGGGTTTGGACTTGAACACTCCTGTATGTGCAGTGCAGTGCAGTAACAGCGACAGTCTCGTCCACCCTGACTTATATATAGAATATTAATATTAGAACGGCTCTACGTCATTTAACGCTAATCAAATGTAAAACTCACACATGTTGCTATAGTGTTGCGACACCGCGGTGGGCAGTGTTACTACACAGATAAATGTCAGTGAGGAGCAGTTATCTTCTGTCTTTTTACAGGAAATCCACACAAACACAGCAGCTGCTGTCCACGGGATTCAGTCACAGGCCAAACTGACTGTCTGTCCCAACGTCCCCTTCCCCTCCTCTTCTCCTTCACTTTACAATCCACTGTCCACGCGTTGGTCTTTCGTTCAGTCCATCCCACAGAGGCTGAGAGCAGCATGAAGAAAGAATGAGTCCACCTCTCTGGGTCATACACACCCGCAGTTTTTTGCAGACACGTTCTGTATTGTGTGATAGCGGTTCTTGTTGTCCAGGAAGGAAAAGTTCTTTTCGAATGCGATTGGCCGGCAGCAGGGGCCGTTGCTTACCTTGTCCTTGCGGCCCTTGCGGCGCATCACGTGCTCCATTGTGATGTCATAGTTTTGCCGGTGGGCCGTACACTTCCCGCTGCAGTAGCGCAGCATCACAGTCTCGTCGCTGTCGTAGCCCAGCCCCAGATCGCTCACCGTCAGCTCCAGCACCCTGACAGAGCAGGTGCTGGGCCTCGGCCTCCGGGCTCTCTTAGTCCTGCGGGTCTGGTTCTCTACCAGGCGCCGGCTCTTCCTTCTCTTCCTGTCCAGCAAGGTCCCGACCACATGTTGAAGTTCGCCCTCTGTGAAACTCTGGAACATCACAGAGACTGACAGAGGAGATAAACCATCAGTTACGGAGCTCATCTGATTTCTGTGTAAAGTAGATACAATTCAACATAAAATACGACGGATAAGCGAGAGAGAGACGCAGTTCAAATGAGACGGAGAGTGGCTGTTGGCAAGAAATCAGTCTGGCACAACAACAAAACATGTGTGGTATGTAGATCGTTATCGTAGCAGCTGCCACTTTTCTTGATCGTGATCATCACCATCATCAGCATGAACGCTGGAGAAGCCACAGGACTCTGTTGATGGCAGGTCTACTGCTACTGACATTAAAAACCTGTGGTATAAACAGAGGAGCCTCTGCAGCACATTTACAAGACATCTTATCTCAGGTCAGACAAGGAAGACAGGAAACAACGGTTTATCTTACGATCGGAGAGGAGGGAATTCATGTTGCCCGCTGAGCGGGGACTCCGACGAGGGGCATCCATCTGCCGGGACAACGCCGCCGAGCCTGCTGAGGTCGGTGGTGATGAGAGCGATGAACGTGAGGTTCTGGGCGTTGATTCCGATGATGAAGGCGGACTTGAGAAGGATGAAGATGTGTAGGGATGTTTAGTCCTGGGTCTGAGCTGTCCGACAGTGGCCATGTTTCTAACGAGGAGGATGGACAGGGCTGCACCACAGAGCATAAAGGCAAAAGTAGCACCTTTCCATAACTTCATCTTAGAACGTGGAGGAGCATTGAAACTCTGTTGAGAGGAGAAAACATAATGGTCAGTCGCACATCCAATCATGTAAACCGTCTTCTAAACTTGGTCCCATAATAAGCACAGAGAACAATGTCATAATTGTTATCGTCTGTACGTTCTGTGCATCACATTTCAGTGACCTTCCCCCGTCAATCCACTTCTCCCGGCTGAGGTTTCTCCACCACGTCTTTTATTTTTCCGTCAGTTTACTTGACTCTGATTCTGCTGTCAACTGGTTTTCACTCTGAGTGGGTCCATGATCTGTGAGCACGACATCACTTGTTGACACCTGAGAATGCAATGTGTGTTTAAAGTTGTATCGCAGCAGCCTCGGGGCTGAAAGACATTGCTGCAATTTTTTTTATTTTTTTTTAATTTAAAGTGCAGGCACGCTGAATGAGTTATGCAAACCCCTTTCCCACGAATCCGCTTTAAAAGAAACAAGGTGCGATTGAAAATGAAAATACCTGTCGTGACTGAGAACTTAAGCTTCTCTCCTTGCTTTGTGAAGAAAAAACACTTTTTGTTGAATTGTGTTGAGGCCATATCCCATTTAGAGCGAAAATCCATTTGTGTCTTTACAGGAATCTCTTTGCCACACCTAATTCCAATGCTCTGTATGATGAGCCCTCAATCAACATGTGTGCTTGTACATCCCTTCATCTTATACAGCCCCTCCCTTTCCACCGCACAGCCGCCGCCACATAGCCTAAAGTCAGGAGGACTTTTCTTTACGTTGCCTCTTTCCCTGTTGTCATTCCACAGGTATTTGAGAAGTTTTACGAGCTCGCTTCTTTGTATTTTTCATATCATGTCACCAGCGAGAAAAACATTTCCCCAGAGCCGGAAACGCCAAACTGGCAGCAACTAACAGCAAATCCAGACGAGCGTTACAAAGCGTTTCACCAGACCGGATTCTGTATCGTACATATACAGACGGCTGGATTGTTTACAGTGGGACAGAATGTCACGTTTCTCCGTCCAGTTTAGTATCGAAGCAGAAAATCTGCAATGAATCATTTAGGGAAAGTTACATTTTCGGTGTGTGGGCTGCTCCAACATCAAACGTTGGCGTTGTCATATAGTAAAAAAAACAAAGTTCTTTAGCTTTCTGGTGAAAATGCATCAACAAATGAGGAACTATAGGCAAATCCAGGCTGCGCTCCAGTTAGTGTGTGTGTGGGTGTGTGTGTTTTAGACACCGCAGACGGAAAATAGAAAAGAAGCTGCACACATGAGCTGCCGTGGTATAAACAGTGTATAAACAGGTACAACCAGTCCTATCAGTCAAAGCCTGACTCATCACTCATAATTCCATATTGGTTTTCATTTGGACGCCAGACGTTTCATCAAATGTGGAACCACGGCTTCTGCACAATGCTACCTGATGCCCAGCGTGGTTTCATCGCCACATGATAAATAGTCTTAATGGAAAACTTTTATTTTGTTTCTAGAACTAGAGGTTTTTAAAGAATTCTTACTGCTGCTGCTTTAAATATGATAAATCGTTAATTTCAAAAGAGGAGCCACTATTTTTTTAATGACGTATAGCAAAGCATGAGATCATTGTTTTCTTACGTTATTCGCAGGTCAATTAGAGGTAATTACTCACTCTTGGAGATGGTTGTTTCAGACGGGCGCGATACATCAACGTCCTCAGCCTATTCGCTCTGCGGCTCATCTTGATAAAACAATTAGCCCGTACAAAGACAGATGAGTGAGACCGCCAATGTCTCAGTCGCAGACACGGGGCGAAGACCAGCCATCGAACAATGATCTCATGTCCCAGAAGACACTTTGATTGTCATAATTGCTCCACTCAAAAACACATTAGTTCTATCTGGAGTCGACTGGCGCACCAATAAAAGTGCCAGGGAGCATTTTGCAGCTTGTTCAGATGGTCACAGATGATTAATCACCACAGACATTTAATGCTGCCATGGACGTAAATACACAGATATTGACAGGGGAAACGGGCGCTGCTGTTTCCTCATGAATGAGGACCCCACTTCCTGAGTGGACAAACGCTGCTGTTGTCCAGCAAACAGAGAGGAGCAACGAGACGGAGGATACAGAGGAAGCCCAGAGGACTCTCCAGCAGAAGGAAAACCCATCCTCAAACTGAGACATGAAAGTGCAGACTGGAACGGCCCCCACACAGCCACTGCATGTCTGTCCCGAATAAAGCACCGGAGCTGATGTGCCCATGCATGTTCCTGTGTGCGCTTCTACGCACCAGGCATAAAGCAAACGGAGAAAATCATCTATTCAATGGGAGACAAACGCAGCAAAGTCCTGAGGAGGGTGTTGTTTTCACAGCGGGAGTGGGAGTGAATATGAGGTATGTAAGGAACAGCACACCCATATGGCTGCTGTCGGTCGTACGGCAGCTTGAAGGGCGACCAGCTGAGCCGCGACCGTCTCCAGAGCATCGTTAGCGTGTTGCAGGGAATCGAACGGATGCAAAGCGCTCGGCCAAGAATCCTGCACGGATGTCAAAGCCGTTCCTCCGACGTTACGAATCCTCCAGTTCATTCATCATGCAGTCGCAGGCCGACCTTCGACCCCCGACCCCCGACCCTCAACCCTCAACCAGGCCCTTGTTGTGACTCAAAGATCGCATTATTTCAAATGACACAATAAAACAGATGTTGTCAAAGGAATAACTGGGTCAGTGCCCATGGCACTGCCAAGATGGACGTAGTGTAATTACAGTAGCATGGCACTCGTGCCCTCCCCACCCCACCCCCCCCCACCCCATCAGAATGCCAAAGCCTACGGGAGATGAAACAGAGATCTGTCAGAATGGGATAAGGGGCTGACTGTGGTTAACACTTGAATGAAGATGGCAGAGAGGGTAGGGTTGGTTGGCGGTGGGGCAGGGCAGGGTGGGGGCGGTGGGGGGTCTTTTTGTCAGCTTGCTTGGCTCTTGACCAGTGCGACGCGATCACAGAGGGAAGATCACAGAAAGGCGTGAATGAAGAGCTTCATTGTGGCGGAAACCAGCGGATACCAAACCTTTATGTGCCAGCGCTCTATAAGCAGCATGTGTTTCTGTACATTCCCCCAAATACAGTCAGTTCTGTCTGCCCCGCTCCTCCTCGCTGTGACTCACACATACCAGAAACACACACACACACACACACACACACCACACGCACACACACGACTCCACTTTGCCCAAATCATATGACACGGGGCTGGTGTCGAGACAAAGTCCAACAAAGTCCTTCCTCCGTTGTTCGTCACTTTACTCTCAGGACACACACACATCATATAGCACGATATAATCCAGTTGACATAATACTGCTTCTTGATATCTGGACGTGTCCACAGGTCGAACCACTGTCTGTTTGCCACTGCACAGCCCGAGGCCTCTGAGCTAACAACACTACGACCGCCGCTGTGTCTCACAGCTCAGCTCAGCTCAGCTCTCCCCATGTGACCGGCTGTCTCACAGCTACTGGGAACACACCCCATAAATACCTGCACTGAACAGATAACAGGAGCATAACAAACAGCACCTACTGTGTTGTTGCATGGAGCAACCTGCTTGGGGGGGAGTCCCAGAGAGGCCTTGTCTTGGCTTTTTCCTCTTAAGTGAGCATCAGCAGGCCTGGGGACAGCTAGAGAGTGCTAATAGGGACATATTCCAAAGATCAGGGCGGGATTAGCACTAATGCCTGCCTGCTTTATCTGTCACGTGGGTTAACACCTGGCTGCAGTGTTGGTGGCGGAGCCCAGACCTTGCCGTATGTGTGTGTGTGTGTGTGTTAATCCATCAGACAGCTCTTACTCAGAGGTTAGGCCTCGTCGAGAAGAACACGAACAGGACACTTCTTTTCCTACTTCTAGACTCTGTCGTGCTTTCGGTCGGAATAATGAGGAAAAGTGACAAACCTCCCCGGCAGTTGGGTCTGTTGTGTTGGCACCAGGGTGGGCCAAGAGGCTGTAAAATAAAGTGGATGTTCTGAGCCAGGATTGGCTGTTCTAAATCCAGCCGGGGTTCTAATGCAACTGAAAAGGGCTTATGTTAGAAAGTGCTGTAATTTTGCTGGGCAGCCACTTCAAGTGGCTCTGGGCTAATTAAATCAGGCCTGCTTCTTGTTAGTGAGAACGCTGCCATTCATTTTTGAAAAGAGAAAATAAAAAGGAAAAAAAAAACAACAAAAAAAAACACAACCAAAAACAAAACAAAAACATCTGCGATCATTTTTACACACATGCCGCAAATTCTAAACATCCCGTTACCGGACGTAGGTAAATGGCTGGAAAAGATTCCGCCTTATTATTATGTTACCAATTAACCCAGCGACCAATCAGCCCAACGCAAAATCTCACAACTCAAACCTGTCGCTGTCACGGTGGCGTTCACGTGGCGGGAAGTCAAGCTGCACGTTCGACACCTGTTCCGCCTCGTCTGCCCTCTGCCTTTACAAGAGGAGTTAAGCTAAGGTACAGTCGGAACACGCATTTGAATGTTTACGCTCCTGACGGACAAAGAGGCCTGGCACGGAAACGACACCTCGCTCCACCGTTCTGGTTTTTGTGCGAGACGGGCAGATTGATGTTGTCTGTGCCGCTTTTCTAAAGACGAAACCCGTGAGCCGCTATTCTGGCGGCTAATCTGCCTCTGCCAGATCCTCCTTTAACACAGCAGCATCGCCTCTAAACCCACGTTAAACAAGTTGATGTTGCAGTTACAAAAGGTTGACGGCCATCTGGCAGCCACTGAATACCACTTTCAAAAATATGACCCACGCAAGCAAGCACAAGCAAGTACAAACATCTGAAATATGACGACTTATAACATCTTTACAACATCTGTGCTGTCTTTAGACTGAAAGAATCCTTCATTAAGCAACTTAAGTATTTTATCAAATTAAAAAAAACTACAAATATGGAAAAAAAAAAATGCTGACGAGACAACGAGGAGTGATGCATCCGGTCGGCTTATCCCCTCCGTTTCCTCCAGTTTCAACCAGCTCTGACAGGTCATGAAAATTGAACGGCTCAATTGACTTGAAGCTTAACCTCTCTGTGGCCTCTCAGGGCTCCGCTGGATACAGAATAATCTCTATGTATGATATGGGCTTAGAGAGGAGGGGATCATCACTTTGGTCAAATGCCCACAGTGAGTATCATCAGCTTTCTCTCCATTATATTTTCAGATCATACATTTGACGGAATGATCCGAATCCTCTTAATTATTTAAACAATTAAAGGTGCAGCTCTGCAGAAACATAAAAAAATAAAAAATAAAAAACTCTGAAATGATAAAAATGGACAAAAATAATTACGTGCAATTGCTATTGTGTAAAAACTTAAGTAGTGCTCCAACCTTGCGGAAAAGAAACTAAGCGTGTTAATGAGGCAAACCACCATGTTGGATAAATGAGGCGAAAGGAAAATACAGTCTAAATAAACTCATCTGTGGAGTGAAAGGTTGTTCAAACTCTTCAAGATGGATTATAGGGCTACGAGATTGATTTCTTTTTCTCACTGCGTTTGCCAGCATAGTGGCACGCAGCCTGCAATCAATGGTAACCACTATGAAAACATGTCGTGACTGGCTGCTGTGCGCTATTGACATGTGGCCTTGTTGATACATACAATCTGAGGCGTGTTTTCCGACACTCAGAGAGTGTCGCCTCGTCCCTGTCAGTGGCATCTGACGCCTTTTCCATAAGCTGCTGGCTTAAACTAGCAAAAGAAGATGTGGTGTCCTTACCGTTCGGCCGGCTAATCCAGACTTAGCAGCGTGGCGTCGTCTTCAGCTGACCTCCACAGGCAACTTCTGCCTGGGTAAGTCCATCATCATCATCACAGGCGAGGTGCGAGGGCAGGATTCTCCCTTCTTCTCCTGAAAAGCATCCCAGCTCCCTGTGGCTGCATGTAGGGGAGGTGTCCTGACTTGATACAGGTCCAGGCTGAATTTTTCTTTTATCACATTTGCACTTCCACAGAGTCACTTTTAGGTTGCAAAGATCTCTATCAACATTCCTTCAAATGGAAGCGGGGGCTTGGCAGCTTCATGGCAGGTCGATCCATTCAAAAGGATGAGAGATGGGTGTTTGGAGAAGCCGCCGACTTGGCATCTGGTTCACTTGAGAACTCTCCTGTCGTCATCCTTTTCCATTGAGAACTTGTTCGTCCCCCGGTCACACGATGAAGCGGCCTGCAACGGAGGACCAGGTCAAAGCTGAGGTTTGGGTGTCAGGTAAAAAAAAAACATAACAGATCTTACAAATCACATTTGCGCGTCTACAGGAGCAGTGTTGTAAAGATAACGCACACGTGTTTACCCTCTTTCCAGACGCAGGTCTCCTCTGAAGCTCCAGAGAGGGGAACTCTGTAGGTGGAGAAGATGGGTTATGGTGACTGTAAGTGGAGCAGAGAGCTTCTCTGATGCCTCAGCCTGCCTCACCCCCTCAACTGTTGCTCCTCCTCCTCCTCCGTAGTTGTGCTTGTGGGCCGAGTCGGATTACTCCTGACATGATAATCTCCCAGGCTCGAGCTCCAGGAGCACTAAAGGATGCTTTGGCCTGAGCAAGGGCTTACATTTACCTTCTGCCGCTAGAGAGGCTGCCATCTTAAGCGGGAGATTGCTAATAGCCTCAATTGGGCAGATCTGTCTGCTGAACCAAGTGGGTTTTTCTTTTTTCAGATTTTCTTTTAGGAGGAATTAAGAAAGTTTACAATTGGTTTAATGAAGGTAAGACAGTCTTATCCCAGCAGAGGCATTTCACATTGATTCAATCTACAGTTGGCTGGAGATAAAACCCTTTAGTGTTGTTGTTGAGGATCTCACGTTCACATCTCCCTCAATTCAAACAGTATTTTAGCCCTTGAGCCTCACGCGGCAAATGAGGAACAGATGGCCGTGCTTTTGGAAGGTATCAGCCACTCCAGACTGCAATCTAAATAAATACCCCAACCGTGAAGGAACTGCGTCAGGTGTGTGGGGTCAGTCCACGTATAAACAACGGCCGACGAGGTCTGGAGAGGAGTGAAGTGATGCGTGCCGGAGAGGAGAGAAGAGGAGGAGGAGAAGAGGGAGATACACACAGAGCTTTACAGGTGCATGAACCACTCAGATACATCTACATCGATCACTGTCGATCCAAACACGACTGACCTCTTCCAGGCCTGTGCCAAAGATGTCGACAAAGAGCAGCAACGTCAAATTCAGCATCACAAACAGGAAACTTTGTCAGAAATAAGAAGAAATAACTCTCTGTCTAAGGCTATGATGTGTCACAGCGATACAACGCTGCACTGCCTGAGTCACGCTGCAGTTTCAATGAGAAGAAAAGAGACGTGGCCAAACTTCAAATTCTTTCAGTGTTGACAGAGAGAAAAAGGGTAAAAAGCAAAGGAATCTTTACTCAAGCTTTGCACCATTCCAGAGGTGTGTGCTGACGGATAACAGGATATATGCATCTGGGGCTGTTATCTCTGTGACCTGAAAGTGTGGAATATTCATAAAACCTGGAGTAAAGCTGTAAAATAATGATCCTCCTCACGTCGACCCCCTGACAGTAAACTGGAGGAAAAGACTTCAGAGATGACGTGTGCTCTTCTTAAAGCTTCGAGCATGTTCGTGATGTTTGGCAGGTGCGAGATCGTCCAGACCCCCCCCACCCCCCACCAAACATGAAAATTATCACAACTAACTTGTTTGACATGCACCTCAATTACAGGCCAGAGGATCCTGTGTAAACACATAATGACTTCCAGTTAGTGGGCGACATCGTGCTTTCTCAGCCTTGAAAAGAATCTATCAGAGCAGAAACATTTCCTGACGTTGGGCAGGAACATTTTGACTTTATACATATTGTTCGCAGATGTGTAAAGTTTTCATTGACCAACCTCAGCTGTAAAATACCAACAGCTGTTAATTGCTAAATCAAATCAGACCCAGACGACTGATGCATTTCAGCCATATACAGGCGGCCTCATTCAACAGCTAAGGTTGCACGTTCTGCATATACACAAGAGAAAACAAAAACAACAACTTAACGTTTCCATTTTGAAGGCGATAGAATGTTATACACATAGAATCGAATCTTTTCCACTGGGTGTGGATTGGGTGAGTGAGGAAACACATTTTGTTTAGGTTTGGGCAAGATTTTAAGGAAGCCCTCAATCAGTTACACTGTAAACACACCATTCCAGTCGAGGTGTCATTAGAAAGGCTGGAAATGCGGCACAAATGTTGCTACTACGCTCGTCTTGCACAAGATGCGGTTTGATGATTGGACAAGTAACCTTCAGCCGATTGTCATCGCGGCGAGTGGGAAACTACTTTTTAGAGAACCAAAATGTAAACAGGCGATTGTCAGACAGCCGCAGTGGGACAATGAGGGCTCTTTCAGCCAGCGATGAAAGACAGCACCTCTGTCTCGGAGAAAGTGGTAACAAGGTAAATCCATCCTGGCAGAAGAATAAATATACATTGCAATTTGCAGATGTGACCAGACGAGCTGAGGCCCCTGAAGTGCAGAGGCCACTCCTGTTTCAAAAGACCCCTGTACGTTCAGACACTCTGACTACAGCACACCTCAATTTGTGCTCCAATTTGTATTGTAGTCTCTTTCCGTGCATTTACTTCCTACACAAATAAAGCATGATGATTACACTTATCACGTGTCGCGAATGACATGTTTGTGAACACAGCTAAATGCTGCCCCCGCCTGCCGTAATACATATATATTTCACACATGTATATTAAAATATATATTTAAAATATATATATATATATATATATATATATAAGAGGAGTTTCTCCTCTTACTTTGATCTGCTGCTGTGGCTTTCGTCTGCCTTTGGTGACCTTTGGTGTTGCCTGGGCCAAAGGTCGCACACAGCAGTCTTTGCATCAAGTAGGTCATGTTCAGGTGTCCACAAGCTTTGAAGTTTAATGCACTGGCTACAAATTCATCCCATATCACCCAGGAGCTCAGAGACTTCTCCACATATCAGTCCGCAGAGCACGAGCTCACTCTACTGTACCATCTGATTCAAAAAAAGGAGAAAGACAGGCTGCTACAGCTGGTGGAGATCAAATTGTTCAAAGTATTTAGGGGCTGACGTGTCTCCAGCGCTGTCAGAAACATTTCATGAGGAAGGGAAACCCTCGTGGTCTGAATCTTCCATAGATTTTCATGGGACAGTGTGTCCTCAGATTGGGACTCGATCTGTTCTCCTCTTCCGCTTTCCAGACATTGCAATGTTCAGCATGCTGCTGCAGCACCTCGGGAAGCTCAGGACGCAGGATGGATATAACACCACCGTGAGCATTAAACCATTTGAAGAGCCACTCTGAGAGTGAAAGTTGCTCCAGGCCCTAAATCTTGTAAAACCAATTTTTTTTTACCTGAAATGAGAAGCTTGAAACTCACGTAGCTCTGCTCATTCTTCTGCACGTCTGAGCAGGAAGCCGTCCATCCTCTGTCAGGTGACTGTCGGAGGGTAAATCCTCTTTAATGTTGGAGCAGAGCAGGTCGCGTTGATAGGCTTCTCCATCTTGGCCATGTTGTGAATCATCCCTACGCAAACATATGACTCAGCATCACAGTATATACTACAATTTAAATTTCTTCTGGATTACTCACGGCATCTCAGGCGGTTATATAACAAGTCACACACACGTACATTTTTAGAAACAGCACATCCACATTACAGTTAACGTCATTGGTTTTGACATGAAATCAGTCCCAATATAATAAACACGGAGTAGTTTTTGCTATAATGAGCAGCCATGAATCATCATGTTTTTGTTCGGCGTTGTGAGTCTAATTCTTAGTAGATAAACAGCTGTAACAGATGCACTGCCATATTTACACATTGGAAAAATCACACAGGTATTTAAGTAGACAGGTGAACAGTGACTATAAAGTGCAGTGTTTGGCAGGTATGGGTTGTGGTGTGATAAGATTTCAAGGACCGTGATTCTCTGTGATAGCGACATTAGCAAACAACACAACAACAGACACCCGAGCCACGTTAGTAACTTTCAGGCTCTGACTGAATGTTTATACTTGTTAAGTAGGTGTCTCCCGGTACCTTTGGTTTGTCCAGACCGAGTACGAGTACATAAGTTTGAGTACTCGCCGACAAACAGTACTGTACTGTCCATGTTGTTTTCACCGTCCATGTGGTGTTTGCTTCCGTGTTGTAGCGCCTCTTCCGTGTTTGCCGTAAAGTGCGCCGTGTCTTACGTGTCGTGTTTAGTCTCGCGCCGAGGCGGCGACGTAATGACGTCACCTAGCACAACAAGAGAGCCAAGTATAAAACACTGAAGTTCTCACGTGCCACAAATGTAGAAACAAAACCTCACCGACCAGGATTTGTACAAAAACCGAATTATTTAACTTTATTAACATCAACGTTTTTTCATCGACAGTTTCTTTTTTTTTTAAATTCCAGTTCTTTATCAACAGATAGAAAACAGACTGTGTGTACAACAGATCGGACCCCTACAGCACTAAGCATTCACAAGGTAAAAATGAATTTTTTTTTGTTTGTTTGTTTGTTTTTCGTCAATATTTTCAAGTCCCCTCTTCCTCCCACCACCACCACCACCATGGCCGCCCCCGTGCCACCGAGGCCCCTGGGATCAGGCCCTTCCTCCTGCAGCTCCAGTGGGAGAAGATGTGTGCTTGAGTAGTGTGATGACCTGTGCTGATTGTGGAGTCGTCCGTTTTGATGGGTGGGGAGAGGGTTGGGGTCGGGGTCGGGGTCGGGGTGGGGTTGTGCTGTTTCTGCTCATTCAGACGGACAACCAGCTGTCAAAGTTACTATGGTATTACAGTAGATACAATGGTGTTTCCATTAATACACACTCTAGGACAGCAGGCTCTCTGCAGTGTCTCTAGGGTTGGTAGATCAGCAGAATTAAACCTTTTAACAATATACTTTTGAAGCTGTGTATATATCTTTGTGTAATTGTACATATATATAATCAATCATAATTATATATATATATATATATATTTATAGTTCTATTTCTGTATAAAATAATATCAGGTTTCAGTCCAAAGGGCTGAGTCTCTGTCCCTCTGGTAGGAATGGTTGATTCTGTACAGGTGCCAGCGTTGATGGCTCTCGTCCTCAGCCCCTTTCAAACCACTTCCTCCACTCTTTCCAACATGTGTGGTTCAACGCCAACAAAGCGACCAGGCCAAAGGGAAGCGAGGAGATGGGAGGGACTTGAAGAGCATTTCTATTCAGAGATCAGGAGGTTTATTTTCTGTCGACTACGCTTTAGGTATAAAAGTCTCCCTCAGGTGAGTTCTCCGCTGTGGAGTATGAAGGCCTCAATGCCACAGGCTTCTGATGAAAAACAAACAACAATGACCCCAAAAACAAACCAAAACATAGAAACCGTGTGCTTTCCATTTCTGTACACCTCTCGTTAGCTAATTCACTTGTCTTTTTAGCTAGCTACCATGTTTACAAAAGGACAGCTTTATCAAGTGTGTGCTCTGAAATCAATTTTCCCAAACGTGATTTATTTTTGTTATCGGAAACGGCAAGTGAAAAGGCTTTTTTTTTTCTTGATGTATTGAACTGAATAAGACCAAAAACAACGTATATGACACAAAACGTGAATAAAAAAAAATGATGCCATAAGATAAAATCAATTTGACAGCAGCTGAGAGAACAGTGGTCCTCCTGTATTAGTATCTAGGAACGTGTTAAAAATACATGTCCCTTGTGCTAAAGTACCCTAAGATAAATATAAAAAAAGTACCGATTATGAAAATAATGCACGCCCAAGGCCGAGCAGTTTAAGACAGAAGAAATGTATGATGTTAAAATGATTATTAAAAACATCAAAAACTTATACCAAACAATAACATATGACATAATGATTGATAATTGACAATTCAACTAACAATGAAACAAAAAAAAAAAGAGAGATCGCTCTCTTAGTGCTACCAGTAGCCTTTGACAATCAGGGAGGTTTGGCTTTGACAGAGCAGAGGGCCACGATGCCGGTCTGCCCTGTCGCGTCTGTACAAGAGCTGTCCTTATTTGTCATAGTCACTGTAATATTCCCATTATTATTTTTAAAGCAAAATTGAATGTGGTTGTGGATCTCTGTGATTGGTTGAACCCACTGCTGGGTCAGCAAGCATGAGCCATTCTCCTCCCCTCCGGTAGCTGCAAGGGGTCAGGTTTAAGGGGGTCAAGTGAGTGGATGGTGGCTGAGATGGGACACTTGGCACACTCCTGAGAGGTCTGACCAGGGCGGCTGCTCGGAGAGGGTGGTTACGTTGCATAGTGGTCAAAGCTCCCCAGGTATTCCAACGCTGCCCTGTAGCACAACTGGTACTGGTCCTGCAGAGACGATGAGAAAAAAAAAAAAACAGACAAAATGGTTTGTTTATGTTGTGTTTCAGGCTCTTCAGGTGATTATGGGGAGGTGTGTAACAAAGAGACTGCTTATACCTGCAGTTTATATCACATACTGAGCTAAACCACTTTGTGTCTCAGTAGGTTTAATACTTTGTCCTCATAAACTCAAGCATTAAAATAAATCTTCCATTTAACTTCAGCTACAGCTTTATTGACTTTTTTTTTTATCTTAATCCGAATATGGGCACATTTTAAATTCACACCACCACTGCCTTCTCTAGTGTACTGTATAAAGAGCTTTGCCTGTTTGCTATTGTACTAATCAATTCTTTAAAAAAAGAAAATCACCCATTTGGCACAAGATGAATTTGCTCTGGGCTTCCGATGCTCCTCTGAAACTCTCTCTTTTAAAGAAGGATTTGTCAGTAAGTGTTTGCTTTGGTGCAGCTTTTACACAAAGAGGACACTTTAGATCGTATCATGTTTACATGTTAAAATATACAACACTGACTTTGAAAACAACACCGTCACAGCGGGATAAGAAGTGGCTGAGAAAACCCGTGCGTGTGCGTCGTCCTTACCTCGGTCTGCACCATGGCAGGCCGCTGGGTGCGAAGTGTCTTCACTGTCTGGAAGAGGTCGACCACGCCCTCATACCTCATCCTCTCCAGCACGATACTGAGGGTGATGAAGACTCCGGTCCTGCCCACCCCAGCACTGACAAGCACACAAACACATTATCATACATATTTCTGTTACTTTTATTATTATAATAACGCACTGTGTATGTACTCTGCACCCCATTTTCCCGGGCCAATTAGTGTTTGCATTATTTGTGTACAGCATTTGCTGAGTCATCGTTTCACAAAGGCTTTGCGCACAACAAATTAAATTCCACTTTGTCATTTGTAAGAATGGAAACATTTGCAAATATCTTCAACACAGCGAAGCGGCATCGGCGGCCCATTATGCTGACTGCTGTTTTAATCTCATGATTCAGCTGTGCCATCTTCCCCTCTTACCTGCAGTGTACAGTGATTGGTCCATCTTGTCCAAATTGCTCCTTGGTTTTGTGTACTTGTCCAATGAAATCAATGAAGCCCTCTCCAGTTTTTGGCACTCCTTGCTCGGGCCAGTCAGTGAACTGGAACTGACGGATTGTTCTGGACTGGCCATCCTGAGGGGAAGCAAATGGCTTTTAGTGCACTTTGAAAGGTGCAGAGGGAAGAAAAAATAGCACGAGAGAAACTGACGTTACAGCTTCCTTTAATACCTTCAATGTTCCTCTCTGACCAGAGAACACTATGCTGAGGCATGTGCCTCACACATCTCTCTGCGGCTTTTTTCTCTAATGTGTATTCAACAAAAACAGCTAAACACCACAGCAGAGTTTCTCAGGTCGAGGGCCGCAGGCGACATTAACCCTGCTGGTTTGTCAACAACAGCCGTCTAATCATCTAATTTACACCCAGGATGTGATATGAATAAACCTGACAACGTGGCAGGAGAGAAAACCAGCAGGGCCGCGGCATCCGAAGACCGAGACAGCGTACCGTGATGCGATACGTGTTCCTATGTACGATTAAAGATTTCATTCTCTCTTTCACTGTACATATACAGTACAAATGATCAGCAGTGGATGTGCGATGAGTGTGTTGCTGTGCTGTGAGCGTTCTGATCCCTGTAGAGTGTATTTATAGCTCTCTGAATCCACAGCATCAGAGGGAGTTCCAGCACCGGCTCCCCCTCTGGGGGATTGGAGGCCATGCCTTTCATGTATTTTCACACTGATCTTAAAAAGCAAACTTGCAAATAAACACACCCAGAAAGGACATAGACACGCAAAGACAATGCATTGACCAAGCACACACACACACACACAGTCAGCAAGAGAGATTGTAACAACATACTCTGGCATCTGTGACTTTGAACTCGCGCAGGATGTACTGGGGCATGTTGTACTCGGCCATTGGATCCACCACAAAGTACTGGTACCTGGCTGAACGCTCTGCTGGCCAGTACTGATGACACTTCTCCTGCAGCAGAAAAGGAGGCAAAATATAGAAAAATCTTTTCCAAACACATTCAGGGAAAAAACTGACGTCTATATAATAATTCTCCGGCATGAAAGTGCAGGATATTGGTATAGTGCAGGTTTCTGTTAGTCATTATGAGCTTCCGTTATGAAGGTCTCGGCCAGCAAATGAAAATCCAGACAGTCTAATGTGTGTTTTTGAAATATCTGATTCGTCTTCAGTGGAAAAAATATTTACATAATTTGTTCTTAACTACAGCGTTGATGTGCATGAGGCTTTTTTCATAAACTCTGATTGGGGATGAGAGGGTGATAAACACTGTGAAAGGCAGCTGAGTGGTGTCAGACTCACCTGCATAATCACAAAGAACAGCCCTGTCTATGATATTCCATTATTCAAAGACATACAAAGATGATCGCATTGATTTGTTTTTAGCCAAAGGAATAGTTTGAAGTTTTTGCAGATGCATTTATTTGCTTTCCGGCTGAGTGTTAGATAAGATGAATAATATCACCTTCATGTTTGTCCCTTAAATGTGAAGACAGCTGCTGCTTACTGGTAAAACAGAAGGAGACAGCTATCCTGGCTCTGCCCACAGGTACAGACATCTGTGGACTCGCACTTCTTTGCTTGTCTGGTGTTTTTTTTAGTGTATCTTTACCTTTTTTAGACAGCTGATTGGGTTAAAGAGACAAAAGAGAGACGAGAATGACATCCAGCAGGGGCCAATGGGCAGGACAAGCCAGGGAGTCAATTCTGACGTCTTCCCCGTTTTCAGAGTCTGAGCTTAAGAAGGTTAATTAACTGTGGCTCAGTATATATGTATATATATGTATATATGTATGTGTGTGTGTGTGTGTGTGTATGTGTGTGTGTGTACACCAGACCTTTGGGAATTATAGGTGTGTACGGAATGTAACTACTAACACAGACATATTCGTCAAGGTTGCAGCTGATGATAGTAGCTAATTTTTTCACAGCAGCCTGAGCCCACTCAGCATATAACGATTGTTACCATCCACTGAAACAGACAGGTGACCTTGCAGGTGATGCATGCAGCTACTGTTACAGTATACAACGCACAGGATGCGTTCATGTATTTACCCGCCCCATCTCTCGTAGCTTGGTGAGCATGACGACGATGGTGGAGTTGTGCTCCCACAGCATCCTCCAGAAGTCCTCAGTGGTCTCGGCCAGTGGACCCTGCGTGGCCAAGTAGGCCTTCTGCTGTCTGAGGAGGCAAATGTCACCAAGAGGAGAAGCAGATTAAAGATGACAGAAAATAAATCTGACATTCGTGGTGCATTCAAGTGCAAACATTTAATGATGAACGGATGCTGCTGTTGTAGTTAGCAAAGACAGTTATTCAACCCACACCCCAACCCTGATTAAAGACAGTTTATATAAACCATATCTCTTATGAAGCCATCAAATACAGTCTGATACAAATCTATTCATGTAAATACACAGTCTGCAGCTTTCTGTGTTACTCCACTGTCGTTTGACGAACGCAGCACAAACCATCTGGAGATTATTTACATTTTTACATCATTTACATATTTTTAAAAAAGTCATTAATGAGGCACCTTCAGCAGAGTGACTTGTGGAAAATCTGATTTAAAACCCATAAATGCACATTGCTAAGAGCGTGCAGCTGCAAACTGAAGATAAGGTAATGTTCTGGTGTCCTTGTCCTCCCTCTTGTCAAAATGTCTCTGCGATAAACGCAGACGACAAATTCCTACAAATGTTAATGACTGAAGCAAATAATCCTGGTCAAGCGTCATCATCACTGAGCTATTTAAGCCTGTACAGATCCTCTCCTGCTTCCTGCTTCCTTTCTGCAACACAACCCAGAGTGAGCGAGAGCACTTGATACGCTCGCACAACCAGCGATGAGCTCATCCACTGAGGTGCCAGAACTGTGCTTGTGTCCTACGTGACTTTGGCCCAACTGAGCCGTTACTTTGTCAGACAGCAGGTGGCAGCAGTGCACTGATCAACGCAGCGAGGGGCGGGAGGAGAGAGAGAGTGTGAGAGATGGGTAATCCAACACAAACGCACACATCATTGTGCACGCACATGCTCACATGTTTGTACTTCACATGGAAGGCTGCATCCAGGTGTACACTTTTACCCGTGCACAGGTCTCGCATGTGTATTCAGACACACTACTTCACGCACACGCACACACACACACACTGAGCTGAGCCACTGCTGAACATCTAATGAAGGTGCTGCAGGCGAGTCACTAATGTGGAACCGGGAGATTAGAATATGCTCAGGGCCTCGCTCGCACAAATAAAGAAACAACACACTGGCAGAGGAAAGGAGACGGCATAAGAGGAGGGGAAGGCAACAGTGAGGAATGAAATTAAAAAGATGAAAACGAGGGGGAAGATAAACGAAGCAGTGAAAGACTGGAGATGCAGGGAGGAGTGAAGGAGTGAAGATGAAGAGAGGAAAATGTGAGGAGATGAAAAGCGTGTGGACCGCTCTCGCCAGCTGGTCTTTGGAGGACTAAGTGCTGAGAGGAGGAGAGAGGAGGGAGAAAGGAAGGGAATGAAAACGTAGGAAAGGGAATCTCAGAACAGAGGTGTCATGGCGGACGGGGAACGCAAAGTGAAGCAGGGGACGAATGCTAGATTTCAAATTGATGGACCCCTCTAACCTCCCCGTATAACAGCCCCCAGCCAAAACAAAAACAATTCTCACCGTATCACACACACAAACTCACACACACACACACACACACTCACTGTCACGACGAGCGCACTGCCAAGCTGCACAAAGCGCTCTCTGCATCATCCCACATGACTGTACTGCTGGAGGACACAGTGTTTCATTTCAACCTCATTACAATGCTAAAACTCCAGCGCGCATCAGAGCATATCCAGGGCCCGCGCCCCTGATAGCATGGCTGGAATCAATGGTGTGCCTCTCATTAGCTTAGCATATTATTGGCTTTTCTTGAAGGCGCCGGGGCGAAGGGCACCGGAGGCCCCTGTTTAGTTTTTATTTATGCCCGGGCTTTTAAAAGCAGCTTAATTACACAGTGCCGCTGGTGCACACAACAGGTCCCCACCCGGATATATCTGTCTCTGCCATGATGTCTGGATGGAAAATGAAGATGGTGAGAGGGAGGGAGAGAGGGAACAAGGGAAGATGTGCAAGGAAGACAGAGTGAGGAGGACAGAGAGAGAGAGAGAGAGAGAGAGCGAGCTGAGGAGGGAGCTGGGACAGAGGTGCTGTCTCAGTCACGGCCTGGTATGAATCAAACCCCAGTGTGGACTGAATGACATTTCATGCTTGCTAAATCCATCTCCTCGCTCCTCACACTTCAGCCTCAGCAGCAGGAGCCTGCTCTGTCCGTCTCTCTGCCTGCACTTATACAGACATAAGACAGAGAGCTGTCTTCTCGCCGCCCTCCTCTGGACGCTGTATGGATTCACAGAGCACACGAGGACACGCTGTGGCTTCGGTGTGAAAGTGGCAGTGGCTCAGCAGATGAGACGTGTGCGACTTGACACTGCCCAGTGCAGCCTCATCCTCAGTCCCCTCCCAGACGTTTTCATTAAGTCCACTGTGACCAGCAGCTTCTTCACACCCGTGCAAATGTCCTGAAGACAACTGCAGACCTGTCACTCGCAGAGCTTCCTGGTGCATTAGGGCAGTGACGCAGTTTCTGCTCTGTGGCCCGGCACATTAGATGGGAAATAAAATGACTGTGCTCAAAGTGCTGACTCACCGGGTTTCATTTACGGATTTCTACTTAACGTTTGTTCACTTTCACAACCTGTGCACATAAAACCCCCCACACTGACATGCATGGATAATACTCAGTGCTTTAACATTTATTTAAGGGACAATCCCATTTGTAATTACAGTTTAGATATTCATAAAAGCATCTCTCTGACTCAGAAATGTCTTATCACCAGTCAGAGAGAGAATTATGAGATATCCACCATATCTCACGATGCATACAACTCTGCCCTTGGCGAAACTAAATACGGCACGAACACCAGTGCATTACAGCAAATCTGAAATGTCAGACATCAATCTTCTTTGGCCAATTTATCACTTTTGCCATTGTATTAATTTATATACCCACAACTACATTTTTGTTACCCAGAACAAACATCATTAATACTTTTGCCTTCAGTTGGGGCCAATCTGTTGAATAATGTCTTTAAAAGCGCCAAGTCAGCACGTTAACTTCAGCCATCGTTTTCAGTTCAAAGCTTGACAATTAATTCCTTTGCTGACCTGTAGCCGTCGATGCAGCTGGCGTTGATGTAGTCGGAGCCCTCGACACCACGGATTGGCTGCAGGCAGACGCGCGTGGACTCGAAAGGCATGATGTTGACCAGGCGGTTCTTGAACTTGTTGCAGGGTAAGTTGGCGCTGATGAAGCGTGACGTGTGGGCTTTGGAGTTGGCCAGTCTCTGTTTATTAAAACGTGGGAAGGAAGCAGACAGGAGAAGGAAAGATAAAAAATTAGTGACCTGTGACCTGGAGTAAACAAACAACGGAGTCTGAGATGCTGTCCTGACAAGTCTCCATCCACACATGAGGTTGTCAGTCAAGATAAATAGGAAATTAAACACAAGGGGCGACAGCTGGAGTGCAGCTGTGACGGCCCCTCTGCTTGGTTTACTCTGCTGTTGCTGTGTTCTCTGTCTCCAGGGCTGCAGATCATCCTTGAGCTTAATCAGAGACATGGGACACACACCTGGGTCCAGTGAGCAACCAGCATATAAACCAGAGCATCAGTCAGCCATGGGGTCAGTCCCTTCACCCCGCACACAACCCCGCTCTGTGGTTCTTTTCTTTACTTTTCCCAGTACGACAACCACACACCAGATTTACCACATTTACACTTTGTCCACAATCCGATTCTTCTCATCTGTTCCTTGGTGTCATAATTTAGATAATAATATATGATAATCGAGTGTATCTGAGCAGCTCCTGCTTTTGCGTCTAAGAACCTGAGTCTTTTGAATCTCGGCTGGTGTAACAAAGTGGACTTAACTGTCCCCCTTTATGTCCCTTCGGAGGACTATAGGCGTGACAAGCTACGAGCTGGCAGTGGACAGAGCACAGATGGACAGCGCAGGAGTGTGCATGGACAGTCATGCTACGTCGGTAGAATTTGTGTGTGTGTGTGTGTGTGTGTGTGTGTGTGTGTGTGTGTGTGTCGTAGCCAGACTATGTGGACATTAGGCTGTGGCCTGCACATTCACTGCAATCGTTCTCTCATGCCTCCATTCTCTGTCTTTGGCAGTCGATTCTATTATCACTTCAAAGAGAATGGATCATGGACATAAGAGGCCTGATGCTGCACTGAGAGGGAAAGTGTGTAATAACATCACAGCTGATGGCTATTGACAGAAGGCGTGCGTGTATGTGATTGTGAGTCACCTTGAACACAACTGTGTATGATTGTGTATGTGAAAATCATGTTGTAATTCTCCACTGGCAGGTGTGTTGATGTGTTTGTTGTGATCACAGAATAATATTCCTCTGGCATCAGCATACATTTGTTTCTGTATTGGCTTTTTTGGACGAATTATATATATATATATATTTTTTTTTTTTTTTTTTTTTTTTGACATTGTGACATGCAGCGCTGCTTAAACCTTTATCTGTACATTCAGCACATCAGTGACACAATCTGTTCCACTTTGAGTTTAGACAATTCAAGAATAAATCCATCCCGGTGGTTGGAGGAAAAATTATTTTCCACATTTTTCAAAATTGTTTAAAAATCCCATCACATCCCATACAGTGTACACCCGTGTAAACTAATCAGTACAACATCAGATAGAAAAGTGTCCTTAAATATCTTTTAGACCTGGTATGTAATCAAGCAGAGGCTAAAGTGATACTTGTGTGAGGTGTGAGTCACCTTGAACTCCAGCTCCATGGCAGTGACTGTCTCGCCGGGCGGGGGCTGGGTGAGTTTCTGGATGTGGGCGTACAGGTTGCGGGCCAACACCTCAGTGTTGCCGCAGGTGGCAGCCTCCAGCAGGGCTTCGTGGATGAAGATGTACTGGTCTTCTGTCTGGACCATGTAGTTCCTCTGGGCGCGCATGCACGTCACGTGGCCGTAGATGTCGACTGTCTTCTCGTGCTTCATGCGCTCCAGCATGGCATCGATCACGATGAAGCAGCCGGTCCTGCCCACGCCGGCGCTGACGGAGAGAGACGGGGGTAGAGAGGAGAGTAAATCGTTTTGGGTTTCATTTAATACAGCGGATAATTACCTTACATCTGTTTACATGGCATTACAAGATCCACTATTAAAACAAACCAACACACTGGTAAACATCTTTACAGCACAGTGCTCAACTGGAAATCCAACATCCAACATCATGAGCCATTCAATCCCAACTGTACTGAGTTCATACATTCTTCAACAGAACACTATTTACATTTTAGTCTTAAACGTTAATTATTCATTAAACTCTTATTTCTTATGCTTGCTGTCACGCTAGGTTCAATATAAACATCATATGGGCTCTTATCAACATCAAACATTATACGTGTGAACTTATGCAACATTCATGACGCCCTCTTCCATGTTACACACCACTGCTCTTACATATTTAATTTGCATGCACCCACCTGCAGTGGACCACCATCGGGCCTGCGTCTGGGGGATTGCAGGACTTAACCCGCCGTAGGAAGGCCAGGATGGGTGTGGGGTACTCTGGCACCCCGTGATCTGGCCAGGCCATGAACTGGAACTGTCTCACCTCTCTCTTCTCACTGGAGCCATTCTGAGGAAGAAGAGTAAGGGGTGAGTGTTGTGAGCAGGTACAAGTGATGATATCTAACTTAAAAAGAGTCAAAGTTTTATTTATCAGAAATGTACCTATTATAAACAAAGGCCACAGTTTGACTCATTACTGTGATGCTCGCATACAATGTGCTCCACTTTTATGGCTGCGATTAGTGTAGGTGTAGATAACACGTACAATTTCAGAGTTTCTAGTCAGTCGGCGTCAGGGAAACAGTTACTCGGCATTGTCCTGATTAAAACTGAGAAACTGCTCCATCTGGAGAGCCTCGTTAATTGGGAATTATAATAATGCTAGAAATTATGGGCACGTAATGAAAGAGGAGAAATTCAAGGAAAAAACTATTAGTCACATCAGTACAGCAGTGAAGTATATGAATCAAAGTGGAGAAGAAATGAAATCTTTCATTGGATTTGAAGAGAGACCAAGAGACAAATCTCGGGTGTTAAAAGCCAATTATGGCAGTGAAAAAAACCATTCCGGTGGTAATAGCCTTCACCAGAAAAATAAGAAATTACTTTTTAAAATATGACCCCATTAAGGATGAGCTGCAATTACCAGCTGAGAACATGCCCTTCACCTGAACGCCTGGCTATACGTTCCACCACAAATGAAAAAAGGGCATACTCTACCTTATAGAGGGCAAACGTACGGACGCTGTAAGTGGCCAACTCCACGGTGTCCAGCATGGTGACCTGGATCATCCCATAGGTCTCTGTGCCGCGTGACGGCCAGTACTGGTCACACTTCACCTGGCAGAGCAAGAGAGAGGGCACAGTGTCAGGAGCAAGCTGCCTCCAACAGCCACCGGCTTGTAGTGATCCACACTGATTAGCAAGAAGGAATGTGAGAGTGGTCCAATCAAATCCACTGTCTAATTAAGAAGGGAGGGCTAAGAGTCAGAATCCGTTACTTCCTGAAAAATGAACACCAGATTTGAGGCATGTGAGAGTTTGTGACTGGGCTGGGCGTTGTGGAGGGAGAGGTGTCTCTGTGTACGCACAGAGAACAAATGTGAGTGCGTATGAGGCTGAAGATGTTCTGAACGTTGGTGGCATTACGTCACTGTGGGACTGAAAATAACAGGCTGGCCTTTGCAACAATTCGCACCTCACTCTTTGAGGTGCCAGGAGCCTAATTGGCATTAGACTGGTGCACCGCCGCTGGTTCTCCACCTCTGTCTGATATCTACATGAGCCCTTTTCACCACATTGATCTACTTGTTGTCACTGGTGTTCAGCCCTGGTTTTCAAACAGCGCTAATGGGGTGTGGGTCTGCTTAGGAAATGTGTCCTGAACTAGGTTTTTAATAAAAGAGTCGAAAATTAGACCACGCTGTCGCACAACCGGGCTTTGTTAGATTTTTACACCTAATTTAACTTTTTTTTTTTTTTTCTCACACAGTGTGAAGGTTTGAGACGATAAGTCACATCATTATCTGGATGCTCGTTAGAGCCCGTCGAGCTTCCTCACGACCTCTGGCTTCAGCCAATTCTCTGCCAGTCTAACAAAACAACAACAGACACACCTTAAGTGCGAACGCTTGCGTAGTTTGACAACGCGAGTCAGAAACTGTCTGATTACTTCAAAATAAGCCACATTGAACATATTGTGGTTTCGCTGAGGTGCCAGGCTCGTTCACAGTGTCACACCTCCTCCTCTTGCTTTTCCCACCTTCAGATCTACTCTGATCCTCTCTGGAATCCAACTGATGGAGCTCTCTTCTATTTAATAGAGAACTTCCTTCCCTGAATACCAAGCGTCGTCAAACAGTCCAGTTTGACTGCAGTTATACAAGTGTATGGGTACAATTAGTCATCTCTGAGAAGCACTTAAAGCATTCGACTCTATATCTTAATTTCTATATAACAAGCTAAACAAATGCAGACTATTGTAAGGTGAGTATTTCTGGAACAAGAATCGATTTGGATCGCACTGGAGGAAGGGATGTGGCGTGGCTAAGTTAATCATATTGATACTGCAGCAGTGGGCTGACATTTGGAAGCTGTCTGAGCAAGCTGCTGCGAATCGACGGACAAAATGTGCTAAAATTCACCCTTCACATTCCGCCTCCTCTGGTGACAGCTTCCATTCAGAGGCGGCGGTCGACATCGCAGGAGAAACTCAATTGACTGATAGGGATCCGTGTGCTGCACAAACATATGGATTTGCAGTCACGGCTGTAATGAATATCTCTATGCAGTCTGAGGCTGGGTGGCATACGCCACACACACACACAGATCAGAGGTTCAGTATCATCTGCTTCTGCTTTGAACTTAGGGTCTCACATGTCATCACCTGGCCTTCTGCAGAGGACGCAGACCTCTTATCTCTGTCACACACACACTAGTTAGCAATACTTCTGGTCTCATTTAGCCTTGTGACCTTTTAGGGTTTTACTAACGCGTTATGAAAGGGCCAAAATTTCCCTGCTGGCTGATCTCTTCATCTCTTCATGTCTTGCTTCTGCTCTGTTTGGCATCAGTCTGACAGGCTGGTGGGAGGTCGACTCCCTCGATATATGTGTATGATTTTGTGTGCGTAAAAGAGAGAAAGCGAGACAGATAAAGAGAGAGAGTGATAAATCGAGGCTGTGTATTTATAGGAAGTGTCTGGACAGAATAACAAGAATCCTGAGAAATGTAGCACTACAACCATTTTTTTTTAAATAAATGATGGTTTGTAATTATCTTGTTAAATATCTATTCATCACCAACTCGCAAGCTTCGTTCTTCTGATGCAATTTGCAGTCTGACGGGATTTTTCGGGACAGCTCCACTTATTAAATAATGTCATTTTCAGTGCACAAGCATTTTAATCAGTTCAGTTCGTTGTTTGTTGCCTCACATTGCATTGGAAAGTCATTTAAAACTGTGACAGGAATTTATATCACATACTTAATGCTAATTGTCAACATCTACTCCACAGAATAGTGGAGCATGTAATTGTGATTTATATAAGCTTGTGTTTAAATAATAACACAATGCATATTTGTAATAATATACAGAATATTTTCTGCAGATGATAATACATAATACAATAATCATTTAAATGGTTAAGAAAATGTTATCAATAGAAGAAATGGCAGCAATGCAAATAAAAACAGTCACATTGCTTCTCTTCAGCTCACTACACTGTTTAATGATGCCACAGATACAGAATTCCAGGTCTGGTATCAGCGGTCAGAAATGTTTTCATCGCCTGGCACATTCTCCTGGTTCTTTGTGTGACTCTCTGCAGTGTTGGCAAGCCAACTGATTTTCACATAATGTGTCGGGAGGTAGGGACAGGTCAGGAGGCTGTTTCATTTCAACTTCCTAGTCTGGGCTAGTCATTATTTTGTCCCTGTGTAAATATATGTGGCTGTGAACACAAGAGCATGGCCCTGTCACCGGCCCTGACACATAAAATACTGTACACAAGAAGGTACGAGAGTGCTGCGTATATCATCACTGAGACTGACTGACTGTGTTAGAAAACTCATTGCATCCCTGGGCACATTTTTCCTGGCTACAAATAAATTAACTCTGCTCCAAAAAAAAAAAAAAAAAAAAACCAGCGTGTGCTCACAAAACGACTTGGCGAAATGACTGATATCATCCCTAGCACAAAATTAAAATGGATGCTAGTGTGTTCAACAGTGGTACGTAATTTAAAACCTTAATGACCAAACGGTTGATTTTTTTTTTCTTTAACATACTCGCTATAGATGAACTGAGCCTTAGGTAATGACATTTTCCATCCCCCAGAAATCAATGTCTAGAATTTTGAAAGGGACAACTTTTATTTGAAATCCCTATTATTTCCACTTCTAATTCTGGGGACTCTTCTATTAGGACACACTCTAATAAAGCAGCGCACACTGGCAGGGCTCCATGCTGATTTATTTCCTCCGAGGAATTCATGAGCACAAGATTGTGGTGGTAATTAAATCAACTCGGCCCGATTTTGAATTTCAAGTAGCCCATGTGCTCTTTTTTCCCCCGTTTTTATTAACTTGAATGTATTTTTAGGGAGAACACGAGTGTTGCTGGGTGACAATCCTCTTAACTCCAACTTCAGACTTTTCATTACGGAGCCCAGGCTTTCAAGAGCCAAATGCTGAAAGTGCATGACACTCTATGTTCATCAAACCTTGGCATGGTGTCGCAAAATTAAATATGTAGCATTCACTTTTTAAACTCGAAACACTTTTTAAATAGTTAATGGAAGAGGATTTGCATCATTACAAAACTATGCTTTTAAATGCACTGCAAAATGTTCTTTTGTGCAACTTTCCTTCACAAACAGATTCTGAGGGGACGAAGTTTAGAGTTGACTGAAGACTCAGCATGAAGTGATACTGTCCACACATAACCAATATATGCTTTGAAGTTGCTGTGACTTTGATCAGGCTGACAAATCCTGTCTTAAAGTAGGTCTGGGGGTCCATATGCCTCCAGGCTTTGTTGGGTATAATGTTCCTTTTCTGCTGTCGAGCGACATAAATATATACATATGTATGTCAGCAAACTCAATTTTTGGGGCCGCGTTTCAACTCGAAACATCACAGACTGTCTCAAACATCACAGCACTGTTAACTTCAATGGCCCTAACTTTTACATGACAGTAATTTGTTTTCCTGCTCTTCCTACACACTGCAGCCGTCTCTGATGGTTGCCTTAATAACATGGTAGTGGTAACGAGTGTTGTGTCTCCTATCAGGAAGTGACATAAATTCTTCCATCATTATCTGCTGCAAGAAAATATGTTTTGATTATGTTTCATAGAGAATGTTTATTACTACTAATGCACAGTAGTAATAAACCATCAAAAGGAGTAAATGTTAGGTGTGTAGCTGCCGTACCTGACAGGGTTTTACAGAAACTCATAGCGTCTCTCCTTACCCGTGATTTTTCCTCCAGTCTCGTCATCATGACGATGGTGTTGGATCTTTGCTCCCACACCATCCTCCAGAAGTCGCTTAATGTCTCCGGCAGAGGCCCCTGTGTGGCGATGTAGGCATTCTGCTTCCTGTAGCCATCGATGTAGTTGGCATTGATGTAGTCACTGCCTGGGACAGCTGTAACAAAGAGCAGTGATCCTATAATAATCACATATTATTGCTCAGACACAGCGTTTAAAGAGATTTCTTTCAAATCAAAATTAACAATAAATATATGTTTTATTTACACCCTGCACTGTACTTTCCAGTAAACATGAACATTGAAAGAAAAAAAGGGTACATGTACAGAGGATGAAAACAGGAAATGTCTGTAATGGCAGCTGCATCTAGATAAAAATGGCCTTGGTTCAGGGTGAAATAGTTACCTAAGCACTTACCATCAACAGAGGTGAGCACCACTCTGGAGTGGTCATAGGCGATGACGTTTGCATAGCGATTCTTTGGCTTGTTGACTTCCATGTTGGAGTTCTCCCAGGTAAACTGCTGGCCCGGATCGATGGACTGTTGTGAGAGGGAAGGAATGGAAAGGGTTAAGGCAAACAAAAACGATGGCGAGAGAACCATTGTAAGAGTTGACAGAGAAACACAGGGCAGAGAAAAGAAAGTGGAAACACAAAGGGAGGCTCCTGAGTATAAGATTGGTAAAGGGAAAGGGCAAAATTACACCGCAATCTGCTGTCACTCAGTGCATAGCAGCACACTATGGACAACAAAGCCTTTAAAAAGAACTTATACCCACAGAATGTGACAGATAAGTGGTTTTACATCGTGTGGGGCATGGTGGACCCTGAGGCAATCCGATGAGAAAGCATCTTTCTGGCTACACTGCAACTACTCATGATGCATTAACTGGTGAATTATTGCCATGGCAAATGATGTCTTGAATGTGAATAATGCAGAAATACCCGAACAGTTGTTTCTCTCAAATCATCATCATTGATTGAGCCATAAGTGTCAGAGAATGAATTGGTTTATTTAGGAGTTGAATGTTCTCTCTGTTTTTTAACCCTTTCCATCTCGCGTCGTTTGTTTCTCTGGGCCAGCGACAGCAGTCTGCACGCATATCGATCTGTGGAGATATGTGACGGCCTCCCATCCCTCGGTTCAATAATGCCACAGTCTCTTGTTATTCTGAATCGATCTCCCTGAGCTCACGGTGGTACCATGTCCACTAATTCCCCAGACCTTTCACCTAACAAATCCAGAAGGACTCAGAACAACACCTTTGAATTTCCTTCACTTAACTAATGTGGCCGTGGCACTAAATTAAGTCTCAGTCAAAACTTGACAGTTTGAACATAATAATTATCATTTCTGGATAAGTGAAAGGTGCAAGGTAATGCCTGGAGAGAAGCCTGGCATTATATGATGAGGAAAATAGCATTTTAACAACAACACCAACAGTCATCTCACAGTGTTGTCCAAAAGATTTAAGTGGCACGCACACAGCTTTAGACCTGACTAGTTTCCAGAGAAGCACAATAAATTTCGACAAGATCCCAAAAAAAAGCGTATTGTCAGATGCAAGAAACTTTTACTGGAGCTGCAAACTGTTCACTTGTGTATGTCATGTGAGCATCGGCCTATTGCAGCTGATAAGCCCAGCGCTGCCAATTCCTCTGTCCATCTCTGCCAGTAGAAAAGAGAGATTTAATTTGCAATCTAAACATGTCCTATCCATTTGCGAGCAAAGTGAACACAACGGGCACACTCGACTGACGACAACTAGCAAACAAGCCGAGTAGAGATGGTGGAGAGAAGTGAGGAGCAAACCCCAAAGCTATTCTCGCTGACACACTGGAAACGCTTGCACATGAATATAATGATAGTGCTGTGACGACTGCAGTGTGATATTGCTTCCTGTCAGAGGGAGCTGCAGTCTGCCTGACTGACAATTCCTGCTCATTACCCAGTGTGCTCTTAGCTCACTGTGCTACGGACTGGTGTTGGTGATAAAGGAAGTGTCAGGGCGCCTTAAAAATCAGCGAGAGGAAGTGGCGAAGCTTCTACAAATTCTGTGTTATGGGGAACGGCACAACGGGAGCAGCCGGCGAACGTGACTGTGACAAAGCGCCACGAGGTCTGCCACAGCGCCTCGGCTGGCGCAGAGATGGATGGCCATCTGCCGGCCAGGAGGGGGGTCTTCCCTGACTTGGAATGACTGGTGCACAGAGGGAATGTGGCCTGGCTGGTTGCCTGCAGTAACACAAGCCATTTCTCTGGCTTGATTCATTTACACTAACTCACAAATGGTATAAAAGTTATTTCAATATATTTAATTATAAAAAAAAGACAAAGTTCAATCACACAGTAGATTACTAATAAAAATAAAGCCTTTTCGTGAAGCCAGTCCCACTGGGTACATGATGGAACAGTTACATAAGGCTTTCAAACAGATGTAGTTCTCACAGTAAACACTGGAGAGGGCAGATAACAGAGCAGCAATAAAATGCTGGCTGAAGTTAGGGCTTGTGGTGATGCTCGGGGAAAGGTCATGAGGCCACTAAAATACATTTTCTCTTCCTTTCCCCGAGTGTGAGATTGCACTGCGGACTTCAAGCCGCGGCAACATATGCTGGTCACAGACAGCGGGAGTCACGTAACCTTTCAGGTTATGGCGAGTGTAAAGAAAGACTGACGATCGCTGACATTCCCGTCGGATCCGTCATTGTGAGGAATAGACAAAACAGATCGAACAATCAGGACAAATAAATAAAAGACCGCTCTTGTTTTCTGCATTCAAAGTTGCCTCTTCCCTTCATCTGGCCTTGCTTAGTCCCCGTACCGACCACGCGCCACTTTAAATGCTAATTTGCTCCCTTTTTTTGGAGGAAGAACACTGACAAGAGATAATCCCTCACAGAGCTCCATCGGAGAGACCTCCTGCAAAATAACATTCTTCAAGGAAACATCACGACGCACACGGATTGCTTAAGCAACTCGCCACCTGCTAGTTTTGTGAAAAAGCATCGTTCAGCATTTAATGCAAGTGTTGGGTTTCCTGGTGGGACTGGTAATAGAGCTGTAAAAATGACTGAAGACTGTCTGGGAAAGAAGTCTTTCGTAATCCATTTGAATACATGCATATGGGATCAAAGAGACACGAACGCCAACTGTCCTCAGAGAAACACATTTAAATGCTTGAACACTGAGACACTGTTATACTATTAACCAACAGCTCTTACCTCATACTCCTGGGAGAACCGGAGGCCGTCGTTGGCCTTCAGTCGCTCGATATGGTCAGACAGGTCAACGACAGGAATGGGCGGGTGCTCCCTCATTCCTGGGAGGGGAAGAGGAAGTGGGAGAGGGAGAAAAGGGAAGAGGAGAAAGAAGACAAAGCATGAGACCAGACTGTCCCTACATTAGACAATGCACACAGACGTAGACAAACACCAGTTGGTTGGTTGGTTGGTTGGTTGGTTGGTTGGAGTGAGTGATGCTGCCAGTGGGACCATGAGGTGGCTGTATACGGTGAGGAAAGTGCACTTGTTCAACAATGCATGAAGAGGGGGAGAAAAGAGAGGAGAAAGAGGGAGAGGGAGAGAGAGAGATCACAAGTTGAAACAGGCTGGTGACATTTGGTGATATCGTCATGCTAAGTGAGGAGGACAGAGGTGGGGCCGGCTCGGCGATGCACATGAGTGACTTGGTGAGCATGCTCCTGGAGGAAGGCAGGAGGCAGACATCTCTGACTCCACAACGCTCGCAACTGGCGGCAGAGGTGGGATCAGAGCAAGAACCCACAAGTCTCTACCAATCAGTCACGCTGTCACTTCCCAGAGTGGAAGAAACCGACTGGTCACCAGCCAAAACTCATCTCTTTGAAAACCTCTTTCCTTACAATAGAGTGTCTTTCGGCCCAGCCTGGAGCGCTTGGCTGGATTAATTTCAAACAACCCCACCCCCCACCCCAGCCGCTCTTGAGATTTCTCATCGGCGGGTTATTGGATGATTTATTGCTAATCTACCGACACAAATTCCCCCGTGCCTGTGAACTTGGCAGGGCTCTATGCTTAAACGGATTGCTGGGAACTTGCCTTATGTGTAAAAAGTTAACTGCATGACATGGATGAAAACGCTATTAACTGGCACATGGAGCATCATTAACCTAACGCGTAGCCTCGAAGTCACACAGAGACCTGGAATATGATGTAAAGCGGTACAGATATTAACATTTATGCCTTTGGCTGGGTGTATCTCTGAGGTCAAGGGTCGTGCTTTTAGATGAGGGTCTGCTGCAAGCTCATTAGTGCAGCGACACTAATGGCTAATGCCAGGTAATACAGCCAATGCACAATTATACTAATTTAATACTATCCTACAGGTGGACACATAAGGACATTTACAACAGTGCGTATGTTTGTGCGTGTTACGTGTTCAGGTGTGTAGCAGCCATTTTGTTATATGTTAAATGGTGAGTGACGTCGTGGATAAAAAGGGCTAATGTTAAAGGCTAGTGTCCGCACTTTTCAACCATCCATGAAACCATCTAGTCTTCTGCTTCCATGCCAATAAGGCGTTGTGCAAAGTTCACAGCCTGGTGAGGACATAGCTGCGTCCTTGAAGTGCCAGAGGCATCAAGCTTGTGGGCTTGTGATGTCTGTCAGCAGTGCAACAAGGGGATGGGATCAGGAGCGAGTGAGAGAGAGAGAGAGAGAGAGAGAGAGAGAGACTGTATGTGTGGGAAATACACAGTAGGTGAGAGAGAAGACTAACTTGGAGTGTTGGGGCAACGGTGAGAGCTGGGACCTGTGGAGAGAGGAAAGTGAAGGAAGGAGGAAGAAGAACACTCAATCAATGGAGATGGTTAAGGATCAGTCCAGGGGCCAAACAATATCTGCATAACCTTTCAAGCTAGTTGGAGTGTGTAGTTCCAGTGTACTTTGGGCTGTTTAACAGAAAAGTATACAAAGTGTGACTTAAAAATACTTCTGTGACTGCTCAGTCAATAGTGCATGTTTTATATGCAGCGTTTAAGAAAACTCAGACTTGGGTTTGAATGTTAATAGGTTTTTTTGGGGTAAATTTTAATTTGGTCAGACACAAACAAACCAAGATTCCTGCCAGATAATCTGAACCAGTTTATGTAGAGCCAAAAATAAAATACTGGTCATATCCACTAATACTAGTTAGTATGGAGGGTATAGTATACTGTTCTTTTCACCTTGTGTATGTGTGAGTGTGTTATCACTGTATGATCTGTTTGGAATATGTTGGCAGGAAACAGAAAGTTGATAAAGGGTGACTATGTTACATTATGACTTTGTTTTCTATCTTTAAACACACCTGGCTATTATGGGGGTTTGTTGCCTACCTGTATTTCTGTCTGATTGCCTGTGCTATTTGCTCCACAGGACATTGGAGAATACAATCAATCAACAAAGATTTTGCCCGTAACTGCAACTCGGGTTAAATGAGACCAGAAATTCCTTTCAAAAATGCTCCCTTATGGCCACTTGCTGCACACTGCCCTGTGCTGTAAACGCCACTACATGCTTTATCTGAGGTGTTTAAGAGAAGCGGCTCCAGTTAAGTATTTGCAAATAATATCTGTACCAGATCAGGAGAGAATAAACCATACTATTTACTCATAGAACCACGTGGCTGCTGCTGTAGCACAGGTACTGTTCTGCTCTGTGTAGGAGGATAATTCTGGTATTTTTAACCCTAAGACTTTATTTTCCATCTTTCTGAGCCTAAATTATAAATGGGAACAAAAGCATTTGTGTCGTGCCAGAGCTGTGGCTGCTTATGCTATAAATGGACAGAAACCTGGACAGTATGTCCTGCAGGCGATGGTGTTTGCAGTGAGTATTTTCACCAGGATGTCTCTGGAAGGCAAACGGGGGGAGAAGTCCTACACCGAAGCACATATTCCAAAAGAATTCAGCGACAAAGTGAAGAACACATATTTAATTTAATATTATTCCCTTAAGTTATGTTTGTTGACATGACATTCATACTATGACACAGTCAAACGCCCAGTGGGACTACACCGCGATTGTTTTGCTCTTGTGTTTGTCACTTAATAAAACATTTTTGTGCCTCCGAATCAATCCGACCCGGACACGTGGGAAAACAGGGGCCGGGTTTTTAAAAAACACCAGAATTATCCTTGAACAAACCAACATGCATCAGGCATGAGCGATAATCTGCTGGACCACTTAGCAACAATCAGCGCGGGAATGTTCACCTGCTGTGGACAAATCAAGGAGAAGGAACAAAAGACACAGAAAGGAATGGGCTGTTTGTCATTCGCTCAGCTCGGCCTTCAAAGTCTCACGTGTGATTTTTTTAATAATCACCACTCTTGAAGCCAACAACAAGGTGGAGAGAGAGAGGGAAAGAAACCGATAAATGATGACATATGAGAGGGAGAGGGAGAGGGAGAGAGAGAGATTATGCTACAGGGGGAAGTGGAAGACAAAAGAGGAAAGAGGTGGAGTGGGAGGATGGAAGAACAGGGCTCTTTTAGAGCTGCAGTATTGCTTAATTCCTCTGCAGGGGTTCAAAGGGGCTCTGCTGTGTGCGCGTGCATGCGTGCGTGTGTGCGTGCCTGTGTATGGCAAATTACACGTACATACGCACAGACACACCACACAGGAAAGCACAAATGTGTGTGCGCTAGGGCTGACATTTTCCCTCAGCTCTATTGTTCCCTCTGCCTGGCTCACCTTGACATCGGAGGCAGCAGGACTCATTACCAACCGGGTGGAATGAAAGGAGCTCGTGTGCGTGTGTGTGTGTGTGTTTGTTGGGGGGGGGGGGGGGGGGGGGGGGGGGGGGGGGGGGGTTGTAGATGAGGGAGGAGGAAGGAGATCAGGAGGAAAAATGTAGGAGGCTGATGCTGAGGCGGGCACCCTGACACAGACCCCCGCTCACGGGGGAAAGAAAAAAAAACAACACCCCACTTCACTAACACACGTGGACTGAATCGGAATTCCACTTGGTCTGACTTCACTGATGCTGACCAGAGCTGGATATGATGGCAAACACGGTTTGTTTATGTTCTCACATCGGCACATCTTATTTCAGCGTCTTATTTAAATTGAAACACAATAAGAAGCAGCTGAACATTTCATACGCCGGCATCTGTTACGAGGCAGATGCTGAAACAGGAGATCCATGGACAGACAGAGGAAAGCATGTGATCATGTGCTTGATTACTTCTGCCGAGCCTGTTTAGAGTTTAGATGAAGTGAAAAAAATATATCATTCATTCAAAAAAGCCTAAAATTATATATTAAGGAACACTATTAAAGGAATGCGTCACCTTTTGATATCATCTGTGTTTTTAAATTACTGACTGATGAATTTCACAGAGGGATTTCATAGTTATTATTTTCAAATCCCCAGTCACCAAAGCAGAATGTACTTTCCCTTCATTTTTTATGAAAGAAATGTTGACTGAGTGTGCGCTCGTATCCAGCACTGCTCTGATTAAACCCCACAAGCTTTGGAGTCGCATTTTTCAACTAACTTGCCCAGTACAACAAACTTTCCTCATTTGCTCCCATGCACCTGTTATGGGCTCCATGGGAACGAGTGGAGGTTGACTGGTCATTCATATCATATATGAGTTATTGTCATTATGAGTTTCCAACCTGGAAACTTGGAAACTCATAACCAGTCAAAATAAACAGGGTTCACATCAACAGCCACGTCATAACTATTATATCACCCATTGCACTGCTTAAAACCAACTAATGGTTCCAGCGTAATGTGAACGTGTTGATGACATGGACACAGTCAAAACTGTCCATCCCACGTGACTTCAACTCAGCAACTGTTTCAGCGAGACGTTTGATTGTTGGACCGTTGTTAATTACCTGGCGTCTGGTAGTTGAGTCTTCTCATCTCCACGGGGTCGGAGGAGTTGGCCAGGAGGCAGTCTTTCACCCCACCTGAGTGGTCGTCTTTGGGAAGGGGTGATGCCCGTTTCCTGTAGCGGCAGAAACAGGCAGGGTGGTGTTCATCACATCATCATTCTGATTCCAGCTAACTACTCAATACAAGTGCCATTAACTTTGCCATTAATTCTTCAAGCCTATTTCAAGTCACATTGACAGGATGATTAAAAATGCCCACAGATGCTTCTCCTGTGTGGATAGAGAAACTTCTTCAACCTGCTGTACATCTGATCAGGTTAATGGCATGGTCAATGGTTCTCAAACTGAGTTCTGAGGAGCAGCTATACCAGAGACTGTAGGTACCAGGGCATTACCCCCATTAGTTTGCCAACTGGAGTTTAATGTATTTGAAGAAATGCCATAATTTTCCTGGAGTGGGCTAAGTTGGGTTTGTTTGCGGCTGGATGGCTGACAGCTGTGCTGCTGTGTGGGTACGTTCACATGAGTGCATGTGTTTGTGCGGAGCAGAGAATTCAAATGTGTGACTTTTGCTGCCGTGTGTGTGCTAACAACCACATTGTGTTTACTGGCTTTCCAGATTGAGAGGGAAACAGGCGGATGCTGTAATTAGCTCATCAGCTGGGTGGCACAACACTGGGTAATTAGACCGGTTCTGCAGCACCTGCGCTGCCAGGCCCGGTCTTACAGAGTCTGACACAGCACGGATGGAAACAGCCTGGGCCGGCTCGGCTCAGTCAACCGTACGTTTGTCCATCAGGTGGAGTGAGGAGCAGAAAACACATCTCGCCTTTACTCTGATGTTCGGATAGCGAGCATCTGTTGACACACACACAGACACAGATGCACGCGTTCCCACCTCTCTCACTCGCGCAGATACAGCTGTGGAATCGCGAGCCGTCTGACTGCAAATGGAAATGGGCGGAAGAAAGCATCGGGGTGCCCTGTGGAAATTTCACATCTCATTGCACTCCATTTGCAAGTGGTGAGCGTGGGTTTTAGGCAGGAGCAGGGCCTTCTGCTGAAATACAGTGTGGTGAGAATACATAAAGCTGGTGGTGGTGCATACACAGCCATAACCCAGTCCATCCCAGCTACCGGGGCCACCTGTTATCTTACACTGCAAAAGCTTACGCTAATCTGAGCAGCGTGACGCCTAATTTATGACAAGCATCTCTTCCTCTCCAGCCTCAAGCTGAGCCAGACACTATCCGGATCTCCCAGAGATCACCGCTGGTGCTCAGCCGGGGCGGGGCGGGGGTGGGGTGGGGGTGGTGCGGGGCGGGGGGGTGGTTGTAGGACTGTGGGAGAGAGTTGGGCATCTGTGATCTGTTCTCCACACCCCTCTGCTCTCTCTCTGACCCAATGAGATGCCAATCTACGTGACACTTCAGTGCTGAGCTAAAGTAAACATGGCAGCAATCTCAATGGGGTTATTCATCTTAGCCTCAAAGTGAGGGTTCAGACATGTAAGAATGTAAGTACACACAGACTTATATGCACAAAGTGCGTGTGTGTGGGTGTGTGTGTGCGCGCGCGCAGTACAGGGAGCATTTAATGAGGGTAGAACAGGGCCTTTTGTTGAGACTCCCGCTATGAGGAAGCGGGGGGAGGGGAGAAAGGGCTAAAAGTGGAGGAATGGGTCTCGGTGGAAAATGTCAGCTTAAAAGATGGGAACATTTCTTTTTCAGCAGTTTCCTCGTTTGGCATTTACTTCACAATGGCCCATTCAGCAGCAGGTGATGCCTTGGCATATTCAGACGGGGCCAATCTTGAAGGGGGGGGGGGGGGGGGGGGCGCTGACACTGGATTCAGCAGCAGGTGATGCCTTGGCATATTCAGACGGGGCCAATCTTGGGGGGGGGGGGGGGGGGGGCGCTGACACTGGCTGGATAAGGAAACACGGCACAGAGACAAACCATGGCAGACAGGACGATCTGAAGAGGAACACTGGCACGAGATGTGGAACATGCACTGATACATGGCTACGACCTGGGATTCCTTTGACCCCAGATATCAAGGGCTGCAGAGTCTACTGCTTCTCCTGTCTCGTTAGTCTTGTGAACCAGAACAAATCCAATTAATTAGACAGATCAATTGTGTTTTTATTCAAGTTGTTTTTTTTTTACCAATACCAATTGGAGAGGTAGCTGACTCTGTAACCCTGAAGAGCTGATGGATATGACCAAGTCAACAACACAAATGAAGGGGTCTGAGGTGGTGGGAGATGACGTTATGACTGTTAGAACAGTTAGAGTACCCACCTTTCCTGTTTGCTGCATTCACAAAGGGCAAAAAGAAGGGTTATATTGGAGGTTAATAGGTATTCGTTTCCCATTTGGACTGATACTTTTCTCAATACGGGTTTTTCAAACTCCAAAAATGTAAAGCACAGCACAGCATTAAAAGTTATTCTAATACTTGCTGGAGACTTTTTGATAGAATTCTCATGACGACAGTGGCCGGTGTTGGTCCTGGCAAATATGCAGGTAGCAATAACAATCCAAGCGAGTGTGTGATTATTCCTTTGCACGTTTACTGTCAGTCCACTGTGACAGGGGCACAAAGCCACCTCCCACAGCTCCTTCTGTCAATCTCGGTCTATGCGGAGAAAGGGCCTCCAAACAGAGGATGTGCTATTCAGCAGTGAGCTGTCTTCTGGCCTATTATTAACCAGTCCCTTTCTGCTGAAGACAGCAGCCACCCGGCACTCCGCGAGGCTGCGGATGGCAGGTTGGAGAAAAGGTATGATGGGAAATGGCTAATTTGTAATGGAGCCATCACGAGATAATATGGAGATGGAACTCAGCCAAAAGAAGCCAGCGGAGGTAAATAATGGCTTATAGGTAATAAGATTCACATTGTAAGGTGGTTTTCTTGTTAGACCTGTGCTGTCAACATACGAATGCTTATTTATTTATCCAGTCTGTGAATTCAATTCCCCGAGATATAAAAAACGTGTAAATAAAAATCATTATGTTTGGGGTTACAAATGATTTTGGTCTGTATCGCCCCATAACTGCTTGTGTGTATGCTGCACAGATGCACCTGAAGTGCTTTTAAGAGATAGAGCCGGAGCTTTTAGCTAAGCCCTCTGTTGCAGCTCTCTGTTGTTTGTTATTTGAAATGACCGGTGGCTTTGGCCAACACACATTTTTCACTCCTACCTAAAAATGTCCTGACTGCCAAACCATACATCTCATCAGGAAGGCAGTGGCAGATGTCATTCCAACAGACGCTTCAGATACGGCGGTAAAAAATGGCCAACGGGGCCAAAATCTTTCATCGAGACATAAGGTTTTTCTGACAGACGGATCAATCCACCTTTGGGTCCAATTGCAATTTCTCTGTGTTATGGTGGGGAAATGAGACGTTACAGTTTGGCTTGCGAGCAGCCCGGTGCAAGTGGCAGAGGGTTGCGTGTCTCATTAACATTCCTGATGCAACTAACAGAAATACAATCAAGTGTCACCGCAGTGCAGCCGTCAAACAAACACAGAAAAGAACGACACACACAAGCACAGCCTCTTACTTCTTAAAGAGCAGGATGGCAATGACGATGATGATGATGAGGACCACGGCCAATACCGGGCCCATGACCCACAACATTTCGGGCTGCTCCGTGTTCTGAGCCATAGTTGTTGTGACCTGGATTGGGTCCGAGAAGGGACTGGCTGAAAATGTCATCTGGAGAGGGGAGAAAAAATAAACACAGAGGGAAAGTGCAGATGCATTAGAGCCAAGTCACTTCAGAGCTATAAGATTTCCCTTGGAGTTTTTAGACTCGCTAAAAAGTGAAATTAAAAAACAGCTTTCACATCAGAAGGAAAAGAGAGCTGGTTAGAACGCTGTCACGGTAAAATCAACATTCAATATGTTGTCTTAAATTGAACCAACCAAGTGAAACCGCTGAAGTCTGGGATGAAATATACGAAAAATATGAATTATTAAAAATATACAGTGCATAAAGGAAAATATATAGGCGAGGAATCTAAGCGGTTACTGCAGTCTTCTTGTTCCTTTCCACGAGAACCAAGTTATTACATGATAAAAATAGGCCACGGTTCAAGGGTGCAACAGACCAAGCCATATAACTATCGACTGAAGTCAAAAGACTATTTTCCCCAAAAGCAATAAACATGTTGGCAAATGAAGCTATTATTGTTTCTATTAAGGCCTTGCATCACATTAGAAGAAACTCAGGCTGCTGATGACAGAGTGAGAGTGAGACAGGAGAGCGAGAGAAGCAGCGACAGAGAGGATTAGTGTGCATGTCCCTTGGCCACCGAGATAAATGGGGGCACAGGAGAGGACTCATCTCTTCTTCATTAGTGTTCACACCGTGACGGAAGAGAAGGAGGCGAAGGAGGAGGAGGAGGTGACTGAGGGTGCGTTTCCACCATGGCTGTAAATGAGACATCTCCCTCGCGTCTTCGTCTTCAAATGATGGAGGAAGGTGGGGGCGGGGGGGGGGGGGGGGGGGAGGGGAGTGTTGGGAGAGTGGGCGCACAACGTGACGCAGCGTGGTGTTTAAAATAGTGTCTGGGAGGAGAGGGAGTCCGACTGCGGCAGAGCAAGGTGACAGATGATAAAAAGAAAGAGGGAGGTGCAGTGCATATATCGTTAGAGCCCAGGGTGCCTCCTATTGAACGACGATGGGAGCTGCAGGTTGGAGGAGGAGGAGCAGGGCTGCACGGAGGGGCATGGGTGACAGATCGCAGCCCTCCGAGGGAATTGGGCTCGCAGCATGCAGCGGGAGTAGCGGGGCAGCAGGCAGCAGTAATCTGGATCATTAGCCACACAGCAGCCCGCTCTTCGGCACACAGGCAGATATTAATTGGAAAGATAAGCAGTGATGAGCTCAGAACTCCTGCACTCTGTCACACAGTTCCCTTATCTCTCCTACACTCAGGCAACCGCCAGCAGATTTAACCCTATGGATGTTTGAGTGTTACGGCACGTCTCAGTCATGTGTATGCACACCAGCGTGCTATCCTAGTGGACACGGAAAAGTAAAAAGGTTAATAGTAAAGTAGCACTTTACAGCATCTCTGGGTAGCGCTATAGCGGTGGGACACGGCTGATACGAAGACACCACCAAGTTCCCCGTTCCTTTGGGTGGGCCCAAAACAGTCTGCAGGATGCAGCCCTGCAGTGACTCCTGGGAAAAAAAAGTCTCTTTTGTGTGTGTGTGTGTGTGTGTGTGTGTAACAAACGACTGCAGCTGTGCTTTCAGAGAAGCATGAGGGAGAAAGAGTGAGGGCTTGACAATACAGTAAGAGAGGGCCTTTTGTCTGCTGGTCACGGTGAAGTACAGGGATCATCCATTTGAACGGCTCTAATATCTGATAAAAGCTCTGTCACGCAGCGGCTAATGCTTCTGCCCCTGCACGGCCCACGATGGAGTGATGGTGCAGCGAAGGAATGTATGAGCCTGAGAGTGAGTCAAAGACAGTGAGAGTACAGTGAGAGTATATTTATGAATTTACTGTGTAAATTCATAAATATATCAATTACCAATAATTGAGACAGCTGGTTACATTTAAAACATCAATGTCTCATGATATATATATATATTTTTTTTTTAAAGTTTAAATTCACCATGGGAGCGGTGCCTTCCCTACATTAGTATCATATGTCTGAGTCAGCATGTGAAGCCAATGAATAGATCCCGCACATAAAAGCATTATGTGTGAATGACTGTAAAAAGTATTTGCATGTTTTGGTCTATATCTGACAAGAAGACAAACAGTGTGCCAGGATCAAATAAATGTGTACAAGCCCCTATGTGACCATATGTGGAACATCAGTTTCTCTGAGCCTTTTCTCAAGCTCCTCCGAGCCTCCAGTTGTTGTTTGTGTGTTTGTTTGTGTGTCTGTGTGTGTGTTTGTCGAGGTCGCGGCACTTATGTGAGAGTGTGTGAGCGCTGGTGTGTTTTAAGTGTTTGTCTGAAACGGAGGGGGAGAGAGCGAGAGAGAGCGAGAGCGAGAGTGGGTGATGAGAGATGGCAGAGAGTGAGGAGATTAGACAGGGAGACAGAGAGAGAGGGAGACTGAGGCGAAGGTGTCACGGTATTAGCACTATATCAACTCTGCTATCTGGCCCCTGGGCTACACAGCTTCTCCAGTCATCCACTGCTTCAACGTCCCCTGAGCTTAGAATGCAGCCACATTAGTTTTCAACATGCCATTGACCTCGCACTCTCCCCACGTCTCTCTCCAAAAAATGGTCTGAATTAGCTGCGGGTGTGTGAGCCAGGCAAACAGAAACTCATGCAAAGACACTCAGTGTGTGTCTGTAGCTGTCTGCCCCCCCCCCCCCCCCCCAACTCTCCCCACCTCCCGGGGAAGCTGAGCTGTTCTCCTAATCATCGCATGATACAGGGAGAGACTGCAGGAGAAAATTAGAGAGGAGGCAAGAGAAAAAGAAGTGTGTTTAAGTACACACATACACACACACACAGCCTACAACTACTGCTAATACTAGGTAAATTTAAACAATACCAATTTTTTTTTCTCAGTTTTTCTCTCTCTTCTGTAGAAACTGCACCTTTGCCTGGTTGGCTGTGTGAATAAAGAGCATCCAGATGTCTGGAGGCGTCACTAGAGGGAGCAGCCTCCAGGTGAAAGTGACACTGCCACTGGAGCAGAGACTCCCATCATCGCTGCCTAGTTTTCAAGGCCGGGACTGAATGTGCTTATACTCTCCACAAGAACCAAACACATTCTTTTCCACGCTTCTCCTTTGTTATTGTTTGGCAAAGCTTTTTGCATTTCATCACGACGCCAGTCGTCCATGTTCTGGGTGTTTTAAGACAGAATGTCCAGAGTGAGGGGAATAGAAATGTCCGGACGGTGCTGCAAACAGAAAACTTTGGTAACCACATGTGAACACTCTCTGATTCAGTTTCTCTCTGCGCCACCAGCTCACCTCTCCCTTATCAAAAGACAAGCACACGTTAACACAACCTTCTCCTCTCGCCACAAGTTCACTTTCTCTCATCCACGCTTCACAGCCCGGACGGGACAAACGACAACAACAAAAAAAAAAGAAAGAAAATTGTTTCCCTCTTTTCCTCCCTCCAATACCACCTCTTCTTCTCACATCACACAATATTTCATGCTACCTCCCTCCCTCACGCTCCTCCTGCATTAAACGATACTGTTTATACACACCCAGCATCTATCATCCCGTTTCACACTTCCCCCGGCTTGTTTATCTGCCTTGGGTGCTGGGGAGACATGAAGGCACACTTTCTGCCTCTCTCTCTCTCTCTCATCCCACTTTGCCGTCCTTCCTTCTCTCCTTCCCTTTAACCACTGCTGGCTGCTTGTGGCCATTGATATACGAGGGCTTATTAAACCCTGGCGGTCTTGTTTGATCTACGCTGGGAGGGGTTGGGGGGGGGGACGGCGAGGAAGCGCAGTAAAGACACAAGTCATTTACTCCACTACTTCTTGTCTTATTCTCCTGGGTCTGTTGAAGATGCTGCTCGAGGCTGCTTCTGCCAACTGCTCGGTCCCCGTGCAAGCTTTACCTTCTGTACTCGTTTGTGTTTGGTAATAAATGTTTGGAAGTGCTGCGTTGGGGGTGACAAAAACAAACAATGTTGTGCTATCGCAATCTCTCAATGAGAGCAAATGGGGGATTTGTGCAGCAGTCAATGACAACCAGCCGCTTGTTGCAACCTTGAAAGTTTAATATGTTTAAATCCACCATAAAGCAGGTTATTAGGGGAAGACGAGGAAAAACACGGTGTTAACATTCACTTCAGTAATCTTGTTACTGTATATCTTTATTATATTGTGTGCAGCAGATCAATTACTGGATTTCTGTCCTATCTGCCTTGTAAATTTTCAATTTTACTGATGAATCATTAAACACTAATGATGTTTTTTTTTTTTTCAACACTTGAGACAGCGCCACCCTCTGGAGTTTGTCCATTGAAGTGGCCTGCGCAAACATTTGTGTTAAGACCCTCAACCTTTTCTGGTTAAGAAACCAGATGCCTCTTGGTTTGCATGAAGTCTGTGAAAGTGGGTTTCTGCGTCAAAGCCAAAACTAAGCAGGTTGCTAAAGGAGTCGGTAAACACACAGATTGACTCACTTTGTGAGTGAAGCCTGATTAATCCAGGCGATTATGTGTAAGGTGGGAGGGCGCTACACAGGTTAAGCAGGGGGAGAAGACAGAAAGACACAAATCTTGAGCGCCACTGATCCAACATGGTGGATCTGGCAGGTGCAGTGAAAGTGTTGTCTAGTGATGGGGTTTAAGCATCTCCTTTGAAGTCAAGTGTGTCATAGCTGTCCATTAGCGCCTCCTTTGCACCTCCCTTCGCCCTCAGAGTGAAGGAGTGGGGGATTATGGGAAAGGTTGGGGGGGGGGTTGGAGACATTTAAAGCAGCATTTCAAGGGAATCGGGTCTGCCTGCTTTACAGACTCCCTAGGCCCCGTAACCAGGCCCTTGTCCTCCTCTTAACTCCCGTCGCACTAATCAATCTCCTCTGCTCTCTTCACGGTCGAGAAAGAGAGAGAGAGGGAGAGAGAGACAGCAAGAGAGAGAGAGAGAGAGAGAGAGAGGGGAGCGAAACGAAAAGAGTAGATAGAAGAAAAAGAAATAGGTGAAAAGTCTGAGATTTGGTTTTGGACACGGAGCACTCTCTCTCTCTCTCTCTCTCTCTCTCTGTGGTTGCACAGGGCCCAGCTGTTGAATATGCATGTCGCGGGTAGTGGAGGAGCCCAGAGCAATCACACTCTCATTCTTCCTGCGGTGAAGTTTACCCCTCACCAGCCAATGGAGAGCTGGGCCTCTGTGTTTGTGCTGCTTCATGAGTGTATGGGGCCTCCACTTAGAAAGCTGGGAGGCTTGTACACGCGTTGTAAAGAGATCAGCGCAGGGCCCTGCTGGCTGGTGAAATGGCAGAGCTGGATCTCTGATGTAATTGTCCACCGATCGGGGAGTTAGCGGGACAAGCTGCAATGACTTTTACAGGCAGCCGCATTAACGAGTAGACGGCGGAAGAAAATAACAACAATTTGGCTTGCCGGTGCCATTTTGGATAAAGTCGGGATAAATGCGGTTACAGAAACGGAAAAGCTGAATTATATTCAAACTTACATAATTGGCAGAAGTGTCTGTCCCGTCGGATCGGAGCAGGGCCAGGACAAAGCAGAGGTACTCCTGCCCGCTGGTCAGAGGCTTGTTGTAGAAACCATTGTACCTCTTCTCGTCACCCAAGGTGAAAGTGGGAGGCAGTGAAGCTAACTTAGCAGCAATGTAAGTCTCCAAGGAATCTAGGTGACGGCGACGTCTCAGGACTGGGCCTTCACTCGACTTGAGCAGCTGTGGAAAACACAGGATGAGGTTCAGGTCTAATTTTGGTCATGGATGAGAGACTAAGGCTAAATTTACTGCATCATATAGTGACTTGGGCGGTCAAATTGTCAGGTATTGGCCAAAAAAAAGGATGTGTTTTATGTGAAAAATGTAATGTCTGTGCGAAAAAAAGAACAGAAATGGCAAAACATCAAATCAAAAATCTCCTCAGGAAAGAGCAGTTGAGATTTCGCACTGTGCTGCAGGTCCACATCTGGTTATTACCGGGCTTCCAAATTAGCGATAATGACTGCACGCAGCTAAAATGCCCTTTGCTCAGTGATATAACTTTGCAAACAATGTTGCCAAGCTAAGAAGTGAGCAATTAGCACTTGCTCCAGCACACAATCTCAGCGTGACTGCCACACTGGTTAATAAATGAGCAGGAGCACACAGCACTGCGGCATTGTGTTTTCAGCAGCTTTGTGTTTTCTGTCAGCGATGCCTCACGTGCTGCACCAGATGTGGCTTTATGAAATCATTATGTTGAAGGGAGGAGACAATGGCCTGCTCTGTGTTTAATGACTCGGGGAATCCCATGTCTCCCACTCTTGGTCTCCTCTGTTATGTCTACAAGGAGCTTGAACAAACCAGCGAGCCTCACAGCTTACTTGAAAATTATGCTAATAATGTTTAGTCATGTCATTTAGCTTAAATTCCCTCGTGGAGACGGAAGACGTTTATTCAACAGAATAATAAGCCGGTCATAAATCTTTATCCACGTTTGAATGCCTGATGGAAAACTTTACGTGGTGTTGGAAAACTCCGACAAGAAATACTATAAAATGGAGGGAGTGCAGTAATCTGCAATTACGGTTTTAAAATATGCTCAATAAATAAACTTTACTTGCTGAACATCTAAATGCATAGTTAAACCACATTCAGCTTATTCTCTGCAAACGCAAACTGTCCACAGACCTGGCAGATGGGTACTGTCCGCAGACCTGGCGTCCAATCAGGACACTCCCCACCAGCCCCAGTGAGTCATTGTTTAAAATCTGAACACCCCCACCCCCCCTTCCCAAACCTCCCACTGAGCCCAGGAAGGTAGAGCTAATTAGCCTCTCCCCTGTTCCTACCCTGTTGGAACAGAGGCGATGCTATTGGTAACCCCTGACCTGGCACATTAGCCAATCAGCCACCGACTGGCACTCACCTCATCCAGCTTCATCTCGTCCGGATTCTTCCACTTCGGCTGCGTCTGCGACACTGGCACCACCACAACGTAGTACCACCTGCCAAGGAAGAGAAAGCCTCTGCTAGAAAAGACTGATTGAAGCACATAGACAAAATGAATGTTGGCCATGCTCATGACCAGCGCAGTGAAAACATTCAGAGGGACATTTGTTTACCGTCGGGCTTTGTGGTCAGAGTTAAAAACTTAAGTGGTACACAAGAAGGTCCGTCCAAGGTCGAACAGCGACAGACTGCCACTGAATCCTCCAATTAATGGCTAATCACTAAGAACATCTGCCACGCAGACTGGAACAAACACTGTCCCAGCGAGAAGAGCCTTCCGTTAACAGAGATCCCCGTAGGACTCCTGAGGTTAATAGGACCAAGTTATGTGGCTATTCATGTGTGTGTTATTTTACGGCTATCATTATGAAAGCCAAAAATAGGCAAAGCAAGACGTTAGAAAGACATTTAGAAGTTTACGAACAAAGCGGGGGGGGGGGGAGGGGGGGGGGGGGGGGGGGGGGGGGGGGGGTGATTGGTGTCACTGCACATTCCATACCTCTGTGATCGCGAAGAGCAGAGATGTTGACTTTAAACCCTGACCAAAATACACCCAACCTCTCATTTCCATCCCCCCCCCCCCCCCCCCCCCCCCCCCCCCCCCCCCCCCCCCCCCCCCCCCCCGGGGGGTCGCCCCCCCCCTGC
>JAFBJQ010004467.1:257224-280111 GCA_016785345.1 Trinectes maculatus | reverse complement strand
GGGGGAGGGAGGGAGGGGGAGTGGTGAACGGCGGGAGAAGGCTTGTGTGTAGACGACGTACAAACATCTGTGTCTGTTTTTATTTTATGTGCCGGCGCTCTCTCGCTGTCGCTGCTATGTTCTCCTCCAGCCTCTCTTCCCGCACCTCAAAGTTTTTCCCCCACTGCGGCATTCAACCACTTGTAAAATCACCTGCTGCTGACAGTGAAGGCAGCTGCTCCCCTCGCTTTCTCCCCAGGCCTGCGCTCTGTGATTCAACAGTCAGTCAAGTCTTGGAGGGGGAGAAGACACGTATAACAAGTCTCCCCCATCCCCCTCTCCTCTCCTCAATCACCTGTGCTCTTTGACTGTCAATCTGAGGTGGAACTTGTCCAACCCTGAAAGCTCTGTAATCTTTTTACCAATCAACCCTGTGCACTCCCACTTATTTGAGCGTGTGTGCGTTTATGTGTGTGTGTGTGTGTGTGTGTGTGTGTGTGTGGAGGGAAGGCTTTACTTGTCAGGGTCAGCTGCAATTCTGCTCTCGGCAATTTGAGTCAAATGATAATACAGCTCACCCTGATGTTAAAAGTTTCAATTATAATCAGCTGCCGTGTCATAAAGTTAGCCTGGACTCCAAGGTGTAACTTTAAGTCACTTTAATGTGGTGCTGGTGCAGATGCTGCTGCTCGAAAGAAATGTAGGTGCTTTAGCTCCACAGCGGTGACGTCTCTATGACAATATCTATGTGGATTGAATAGATTTAGATGAAATAATTATTACAGGATTAACAGCTGGTTGATTGGTGATAGGTGTAAATATGGTGGATCTATGCCGGGTATTCAGAGCGACGCCATGTGTTCAGTCCAGTGAACCCGAGTACACACCTGACGTGTGTTGTGGTCTGGACCTTAGGAAGGTTGATGATCATCTTGCCTCCCTCTGCCTGAAGTGTGCTGGGCTTCGTCTTGATCAGGTCGGGGGCAGTGCGGATGGACACCTGCTGCTGCAGACCCCCGGCAATGTTGCCCCTGCTTGTCAACACAAAGGAGTAGTCTGTGTCTGGCTGCAGCTGCGAGATCAGCTTCCTCTTCAGGTTTCCCTCCACTTCCACACTTTGCTGGTTGTACAAGATCTGCGAACACACAGGGGGAAACTTGGTGTTATGATCTGAGGTAGTGTGTGTGTGTGTGTGTGTATAGAACAGCATAGAAAGCATTTCTTTGGACAACTCTCCTCTCTCACACTCACATACACACATACACAAAAGCGGTGCAGTCTCAGGGGAGGTGTCCGTCTAATCTCACACCTCATATCATGTAATTCGGTGTCACACTTTCCCAATGGCGTATATCTAATGCTTTTTTACACTTCTAATTGTCTTTGCTTGATTACTACGAGGTGAGAATTGATATTAAATCATTTTGGCAGATTATTACAACATCAGTATTTTTTGTTTTTTTTTTTAAATTCTTCAGTGCAAATGAGCTGAGTCACTGCATCTACATCAGTCAACCGGGTGACAGTGTTAACAGCTAATCAGGTTAAAACTACGCTGGTGAAATTAATTGCAACAATAGTACTAGGTACTGGTAGTAGTTTGAATAGGACTTACCTTAAAAGGCACTTGGGGTTTGTAGTTTGGTGGCAAATCCCAGGTGAGAAGAACAGCTGTTTTCATTACAGCTTTGACACCGAAGTTCAGAGTGGGAAAATCTAGAGTGGGAAAAATCCTCAGATTGTTATCTGGAGCCAGACATCTTGTACACCACAGAAAGTATAATCTCTGTGCGTAATTGCATTTCACACTACAGTACAGCAAGTAAACAATGTGAACATATTCCACAGTGGGCTCAAAAAACATCAATATTTGCAGATGACATAAAAATACCCTCCATCTCCATAAACCCGTTCTGTTTATAACACCATGTTAGGAACATGACATAAGCAACAGGCTTCACTGTGACTACCAAGAAATGGAAATGACAGTGGGAGTGGCAAAATGTATCTTAAAATAGGCATCACGCACAGTCGGCTATAAATAAATAATCTTGCATTTATAAGATTATAAGATGCATGAGGAGCTACATGCTGGGTACGCGTTAGATATGTGTGAAATGGGAGGGAGGGCGAGGAGGCATGGTGATGCGAATGCAGCATGTAATGAGATTAGTACTCTATAAATCAATAAACACAGGGCTGTACAGTACTGTGAGTGGTGGATGAGAAAGACGTGGCACTGATAGAGAGGAGAGAGTCAGTTATTGAGTGCTGAGCACATAAGCAGCCAAGGCCAAGGCATTGCTCACGATGTAATGGGTTAGATTGTGTAAACCCTGGTTTTATGTTTTCAAATCAAATAACTGTGGCCTGTTTGTATATAAACGTCACCCATGTGTCTGAGCGCGTGTCCTACCGTTTGACATGGTTCTGCTCTGAATGCTGGGGCTGAGTGGTCCTCCGCCCTTGCTGGTAAACGCCTGCACCCGGATGTCGTAGGTAGTGTCGGGGTTAAGGCCCTGGATGGTCATGTTAGCGTCTACTGTGCGGTTGGTGCTGTTCTGCTGGCTGTTGATGTCCCTGTACACCACCATATAGTGGATGATTTTGCCGTTCCTTTCGGCCAGCAGAGGGGGTTCCCACGTCAGCTGGGTGCTCGACTGCGTCAGTCCTGTTACTCGTAGGTTTAACGGGAAGCCCGAGGGCACGTCTTCCTGGGTGCTGATCTCCTTGACATAGGCCTCGCCGATGCCTGCACGGTTACGAGCACTGAGGCGGAACACATAGTTGGCACCTTTGTGCAGTCCGGTGACAGTGTAGTGGTCATCCATCTTTCTCAACTCGCGTGAGGTGAACGCTTCCTCATCAGTGCGCTTGTACCGCAGCTGGTAGCCCATCAGCTCACCCACCATCTCCTTCGGCGGCTGCCACTGGATCAGCGCTGTGTTGACCATGGTGGTGCTGATCATCATCGTCGGCTTGCCTGGCACTAAAAAAGACATTCAAGTGTTGTTTGGTAAGGAACATAATCTGTTTTAAGCAACCCTCGGGTTTATTAACATATACTAAAACTACACAATATAATAACAACCCCCCCGCAGGCAGCTTAAACGGACCACTTCAACAGCAGTTAATAATTACTCTAATTGGCCTTGAAGCAAACATACATGTAGCAACCACCTGAACCCAGCGCTCCAGTCACGCAGACACGATGTAATCATTACACTCTCTTGAATGAGGAAGAACAGAGGTTATCAGTTTCAGGCCTTAGGGACAATACAGCAGCGTTCATGGTAAACAGAGCGTACAGTATATCCAAACCCAAATGAAACCATCTCTCACCTGCTCCAGTTGTTATGATGACTTTGGCTTTGCTCCGAGCTCCATCACCCTTGGTGGTGTATGCCGCTACAGTGACAGAGTACATGGTTTCAGACTGCAGTCCTCCAATGATAGCCTCCTGCAAAATTGGGGGTGGGGAGGGGGGTGACAAGATTAGAGGTTAAAAGAAATCAGTGAGCAGAATGAGACCGCCTCAGTGGCAACCACCCCCCCATTAAAAAAAAAAAAAACAGACACACCCCTCTAACACAAGCGCCTAGCCCCTGAAAAAACACACAAAAAAGGGAGATTACCCCCCCCCCCACATCCACTGGTTTCTTGATCAATTGGCCTATAACAGGAAAAAAAAACATGTTAAATATTTAACAGAAGAAGGCACACAGGAAAGGAGCAGGAACTTTTCTTGGTCAAGAAAAATCCCCCCTCCAATCGCAAGGCACACACTGAGCCCAGTAACCAACAAACCAACCAAATGAACCAGAACCTCCCCAGTGTGTCAGTGTTCGTCTCTGCTGCATGGACGTGAAGGCAAGAGATTATACTCAGAGGATTTTAGGATCACCACTACACTGCAGTGAGAGCAAAAGCCCACAGTGCAGCACTCTTCTGACTGTGGGCTACGTTCAATCTCTCTTAGACTAATAGAGATAAATGCACACCAGGGAAATAACAAATTTCAATTTTTGCAAACAATAAAGTCAGATTCATTGGAGCTGCTGTCCTCTGCATTACCATACTCATTAGGTTGGATGTTTAAGCAGTCCTCACCAAAACACAGACACACTGAGGTGAGTGAACAAATCAGTGACTCGACAGTCAGGAACAGTCACACAGAAAAACAGCTATTGACTGAATAACACACTGTTATTGGTAACCTGCTGCAGTGCTGGCACTCACTTCACCAGACTGCATCAGTCTGAATAAAAACACACCCACACACAGTGGAATTAATCACTCTCTGAACAAAGAACAGCACAGTATGTAAACACACACACACACACGTACACACACACACATCAATGTAAGGTTTATATACTGTATATAATGACACGCTGTAGTATGCATGCACGTAGAGGCACACCATAAATTTGCATGTGTGCACGCAAATTAATACAAGCAGGCATGAGCACACACTCGATACGAAGAACAAATGAATGCCTGCGGCCTCGGCACACATACTGGGGCCGCCTGGTTCTGACTGGGGCCACTGAGAGGACAAACGCAGTGGAGCCTCCAAGCCTTCCTGTCGCTACTTCTGCCAAACGTGGGAATGTTGCACGGCTTTACCTTAACGCTGTTCTCCTAACGAATGAAGTTTTCATTTCCTGACCACAGACGCACGTTTAACTGTCTGTAAAAGCCAGCTCTGTTTGACAACGCTTTTTACTGCCCTTCTCTTTAAGGGACATTTGGTGCTCCCACACTAGCATTTAAAAGAGGCGGCTAGGAAAATGCTAAATTACAGAATCATAAAACCGTTTTAACTTTATGGAGAAAGTCTCATTACTTTAATCATGCGAAATGGCTTTAACAGTCTCAGCAGTGGCAGGCGCAGATACCTCCGCCCCGCCCCCCCGCTGTTTTGGCGAGGACCAATCAGGCCTAGTAGCACTTCTGAAACTCAGCAAAAAATTAAAAAAAAAAAGCAATGCTTCAAAGTTTCCTTCAGAGCAAATGCTTAGAGCAGCACCAAAGGGCATTAGACAGATTATCAAGTTGCCTAGTTATAGAAATGGATTCTTCTCTACAAGCCTTCCAACACCACTATCCTCACGAGGGTAGAAAACGGCAGGGGAAATATGGACATCACTGTAAAAGCCCAGCATTTGATGTCCTCTATGTGTTGTTTGCATGAGCAGCAGCACAATAATCTGACAAATTAAGATTTCTTCAAAATAGTATTTTTGGAAAAAGCAATCGGTCAGCGACATGTGCATATGTTTCTTGCTGTTGACACTGATCTGCAGCGAGTCACACAACATTAGTCAACTGGCACACAGCCTGCCGCTGCCTAAACATGGCTGTTAAAGAAATAATAAAGATGTGTGAACAGATGTCTGCTTCTGACAGCTCTGTCTGTCAGGTGTTAATCAACACATTAAGGGGAGTGGGACAGGAGGCGAGTCTGACTCTGTGTGTGTCGAAGCTGGAGGAATCTGGCCATGTGTGCAATGCAACCAGATTTCTGAGTGTTACTAAATAAATAAATAAAAACGATCTGTAAAAATTCGCACTGGGCTTAAAAGGAAAAAAGCTTTTTTGATATAAAAATAGACACGCACAAAAAAACTGCATTTATTAATACTCACAGGTGTTTGATTAACTGTTCTCTCTGTTTTCTTTCTATCTTTAAACCGTTTCCTTTGGCCTCGAATGGTTGTGGAAAACCGTGTTTGTTATTCTGACAGGTCTCTATTGAATTTCTGACTGGGAACAGTAAGTGACTGCATTTATGCTAGCGCAATCCGACGTCGAGGAAGTAATAAGGCATAACAAAGGCCCATGTGACAGCCAGGGCGCAGTGAGCTGCCATCCCGGCAAATGAAAAGAACATGAAAGGCTGGTGGCAATCGTGGAGATGTGTGGAGCTGATAAAACACACAGCTCCTCCCCTCAGATAGACATGTCATCTAGAACAGTGGGGGAGACAGCAGGTTAGGTGAGCCTGATTAATGTCAGCACCACACTCGGATAGTGACACACAGCCTTCAATGGCACTGTACGCTCAGAGATGGGGGAGAGCACTGCAGGCTCACTGCAGTTAGTGCCTCACATCCTGTTACTGGGAGTTTGTCCTACAATCAAAGTTTTAAGCGATCATCAGTGCATTAAAGAAAAAAATCTGCATGCTCTGTTTTTGTGCCAGAGAGAACATCACACACAAATGAATATAAGAACAACAAATCATTAGGACACGCATCTCTTGCTCTGGTTATGATGGGATTATGATTTTCGTACCATGTGGATCACAAGCAGGTTTTGCACAGAAAAAAACAAACAAACACACACCTTAAAATCCAAGCACACACACACACACACACACAAAACTCCCAAATGTCAGAAGGGAGAAGGTTTGCCCCGGCAATCCAACCCAGCTGCACACACGAGGGTTACTCACATGCTCGGTGGACTCCTCAATATTCCACTGATGAGAGAGAAGACACAGGACACAAGGCGGGGAGAGAAATGAGTCAGAGACAACACAACAGGCAACGAAAAAAAGCACTTGTCTTTTTTTCGCTCAAAGACAGATGAACGTAGGTGGCAGTGGGGAAAAACAAAAAAAAAACAAAAGGGAAAGAGAGTGTGATGGAGGAGAAGAAATTAAGGCAAAAAACTGTGTAAGCGAGTTGAGCAATGGTTGTGAAATTCACTAATGTTTATGATGCACTGCCTTGTTCCTCATTTGCCTATGAATCCAATAAGAGCCTCCTTTTCCTTAATCACAAAATACCTCTATCAGTCGGATAACTACCTCTCTGTGGAAATAAACCAACGCCACCTCTAAAGGATTTCTTCTTCCATTACAAAAATGGAGCCTTTTATTCATTATATTTTAATATGTTTTCAAAATGTTCTCGTTGCTCGCTGTGCTCGGCCAAGTGATTCCTGGGGGAAGTGAAGGCCCCATTTTGTGCTGTGAGGCTCTGTTGGTGCAAAGCGTGAAATCCTATTATCATCGCCGCTACACCAGCCCCGTGACATCAAACCCCATCCATGCTGAACGCAACTGCTGGCGTTTACCAGCAACCCGTTCCACAGTTCAGCTACTGCAGAGGAGTTCACTGATGGGTGGCCTTGCTGACAAAAACGCAGGAGAGATGACACTGGTACTGCTAACGAGGGACAAAGAGGAGGACGGAGAGGAGATGTCTGGTTTGGAGAAGGTAAATGTCCCCATTGCGGGGATTTTCACTTCTTCTGAGAACAGAGGAGAGAAGGCGAGGCTGATGATGGAAAGTGTTTTGATTTGATCATTAGGATGCATAACTACTGCAACAGCTGTTGGTGGACCATAAGTGATGGAGCAGATTAGCAAGTAATAACACAAGGACACGAGGGGATAAGAGGAGAAGGAAAGAACACTTGAAGTTTAGAAACTGCATGAAACCATCAAAAGCTCTAGTTACAGCGAAGATTCGCACAAATTACAACACTGTAATTCTCACTGACCCCTGGTGGTAACTGTGGGCATGATACTTTTGATTTGTCGTCCTCTACTCCAGACAACCACATGGAATAAACCCTCACTCACTGTTGATCCATTGTGCAACAGAGAGATACACAATGGATCAACGTTCTCTATCGAGTGTTGACATATAAAAGACAAAAGACTCGTCTGACGGCTCTTTACCACCAACAGGCTAACTGTAGCATGAGCTAGCCCCGGTCGGGACACCTGGCACAACAGAAAGTGCTGCCTCTTACTCCCTCGACTTAGCGGGACACTAAAGAGTATCAGTTAAGAACAGCTGCTGCTTAACTCCATGAATAACGATGTTTGCGATGTGCCTAATTGCTTAATTTGTTTACCGACGACTTCACTCAGAATGCCATCGGAACAGCCAACGCGGTTCACAGGAGTTCCTATCTCATCTTGGGTTTAATCCTTTTCTATTGCAACTTCTTTAGCTTTCTGCTTATATCCATGAGGGGAATTATAAATTATCCTCCATTTATATTTCGATTGCCAACGCGAGCTGAAAACACATCATTGCTGATAAGCGTCATTTGTGGAAACGGAGCGGTATAATTTGCAGGCGGGTGAATGCAAATGTGATGACATGGGCTGAGATGTGTGGCTATAAAAATGGGAGCGAGGGGGGGGGAACGAGTGATGTGGAAGTGAAGGAGCTGTCATGATTGATGGAGTGAAGCGGGCTGAGGTGCTTCTTTTCTCCCTTTTTTTTTCCAATCCCATTCAACTCCAATCTGAGGCAGTGAAGGCCAGAGAGGCAGTGAAGCATTACCTCGCTTTCTTGCACGCGCACGCACTCGCACTCGCACACAAAAACGCATGAGCGGTCAAACAAAATGAACCTGGAAAAGTATTGCTGAATAAAGGCAAACTTGTGCAGCGGGGCAAAAGTCTGCTGCAAATGTACAGATGTGCAAACACTGGCTAATGACTTTAAACTCAATCACATCACTTTCTCCCGGGTTGCGTGGATGATGATGATCATATGGAAAACGTGAACCTAGAGGCACATACTGATGGAGTTCGCTATGTGGTGCGGTGTTGCCCACTCAGGTTCAGGCCACTTTACCAACAGAAACATGGCTGGAAAGGGGTCGATAACATCACACTGTCAACATGGCCTCTGGTTTAAATTTAGCAGGGAAATGAGGGCGCTGTGTGGGCTTCTGCTTGAAAAGAAAAGAGGCGCTTAGACTGCCCACACACGGACGAGCTTTCCTCGCTCTCCTCTCAGCGTTACAGCCGACTGTGAGAGAGGGAACAGTGGAGAAGGAGCCAGAAACAAACAGACAAAGAGAAGGGGAGAGGTGATAACGATTTTGACAGGCTCTACAATCAACTTATGATCGAAGTCTAAGGTGAGATGTTGCTACACGGTCAATGCTGAAAATTGTGGATTTCGTTTTTTTTTGGGTTTTTTTTACCTTTTGGCAAACCTACTGCACATCTAATATGGGCTGTGGAGATGATTTCACAACACATTAGGCAAATTCTTGAGAAAAACACTACAGGATGTGCCATGATGGAAGAACATTGCCTTTTTAAAAATCAATTACAGGTGTGCGTTTGAGGGATTTGCATGAATCTGGAATGAGTCATGAACACCTCTACGCCAGCTGGAACGCCTACTACTGTACTGTAAGGTTGATCCATCAACACTGAGCATGTTTGCTCATGTTATCTGCCTTATTTTTTCCAGTTGTTGTTGGGTTACGTGAATGGAGGAATAACTGAGGAAAGGAGGGATTGTTCTGAAACCAGTTAGGCAAACATGGATATGAGACGGTGACATCTAGGCAGGTCTGTGCAAGTTGGTTACGCACTGCTGTCTCGTAGAAAGCAATTTGTATAGATGACTCCATCAAGTGTAACAAACTTGCACGCAAGCCTTTGGTTATTACTCAACTGACTTCTCAGGCAGGGAGAGTTCATAAAGGTTAGTGAGGTGAAGCGAAAGAAGGGAGGGGAAACCCAGGTTTCTGCCAGGGAGGTGAGGGCGAGTTCGAGAGACGTCCTGGATGCCAAACGGCAACATGAGAGCGCTGCTGAGCACCAAATTGCATCGTGTCTTTGTGTTTATTGTGTGAACCCGGCACAAACGAGACATGGCGGGAGTATTGTTTGCACAACAAGAAGGGTCATGTTCAGTTCAGTTTTCATAACGGAGAACAGAGTCACGCTCAACGCGTCGGCGTGAAGAAAACACTTCCAGGAAGACAAGCAACCACCATGTTTTTCTCCTCTTCCAGACAAAATGACGTTGCCTTGGCTGTCAAGCACTCTAATATACCTCCTCAGATAACAATGAACTGTCAGCAACAGCTGCCAGGAACTCCTGCTGCACAACAAAGGTGTCGGACTTTCGCCAGTCACTGAACACCGTATATGGCACAGCCTGTGCACTACAGTAATTTAAAATCTACTTTAACATTATGCTAGTCCCATGTGAAATGGGGCACTTTGGTGGCTGGACAACCACATTATAACAATAATAATAAAAATCTTCTTTCGTTTTTTTACTGACTACACAAATGAGCTCCTACGTTGGATCCCCTGGGATTGACCACAATTGACACGTCACATTGAGGTGACTTTGACAGCCCTTCTTTTCTTCTGTAATGATAAGGCTGAAGACAATGGGTGTTTGCCAAAGCAAATGAGGGTTAATAGCTCCGCTCAAGGACACGGCAGTGTGCACAGTCTGGGATATGAACCGGCATCTTGCTGGTCTCTCTGAATACTGATGCTACGTGTTTGTCACCAAACACATAAAAACACACAAGGCGGATCAGGGTTTTTTTTTGTGTGTGTGTGTGTGAGTGTGTGTGTTGTTCCTGCAGCCGAGCAGTGTGTACTTGTTCAAATGAGATGTTTTTGTTGGAGGCCATCCAGGGTGCGAGTGAGTGCGTGTTCACGCAAATGTTACTCCCGGCAAACAATCAGAAGGAGGCTCTTAAGCTGATCTCCCCTCTCCCAAAGAGCGGGAAAAGTGAGAGAGGGCTTTTTCTTTTTTTGGTTTTAAGATATTCATGAATCTGTGAATCCTTCTTAAGGATTACAATCTCTCATCCATCTCACAGTTGCACGGCTTTGAGCCATTGGAAGCAGCCCGCATTAATGTGGCATCAAGAAAATAACCCTAATTTATAAACATGATAACAAGGCAGTGCGGATGTATGACTTCTAAGAGTGCAACGACAGGTGCATCGATTCTGCTAAGACCCATCCTGATGTAACACATATAAAATATTTAATAGCTATTATTGTAGAATTAGAATGGATCTTGTTACGACAGCTAATCCAAAGCTGTGGGAGCAAGGTACCAATTTAGAGTTGAATGTCACATGTGGAGAAAAATGAAAAGGGAGGGAGGAAGGGGAGGGGGGTAGGGGGTGGGGGCAACTGCAGTTGACAGAAAGAACATTTCATGTGTGTCACCTAGTACGGGGGAAATGAAGTGTGAACCCAGAGAATGGATGGATGAGGGAAGCGGTGGAGAATGAAAATAATGGGAAATGATGGGAAGACAGGTACAGACAGCGGGAAAAGAGACAAAGAAAGGCTGGCCCAAAAAGGAGTAAGACATCATCCAGTACCTGTGCCTCGGGCAAAGCAACGTCCATGATATTAGGTTGGCCCCGAGGTTCACCGTTTTCAAGCCGGGAGTAGATGACTTGGTATCCTCGGATTTGGCCGTGCTGCTTCCCCTGCAGGGGCGGCTTCCAGGTGACCCGGATGGCTGTGGAGTTTATGGCCTCAACCTCCAGCTTTCTGGGGGGCGCTCCTGGCACTGAAATCCAGAAAAGAGGGAGAGAGGGAGGGAGGGAGGGGACAATGCAAAAATAAGAAAAATAAATAATGAAACAGAAATCCCCCTAATTTCACCGGGCGAGCATGTCGCTGCGGCGCTGTGATTTAGATAGGATGACGACAGTTTGGAATCAGAGGTATGACATGTGACCAAACCACAATGAAAATCCCTCTTACGCAGAGACACAGACAGATGTGGTGCTGCAGGATTACAGGTAACAGGCTCCCTCGTCCATGTTTTACTGTTTATGCAGAGTGGCGGAGCAGAAAAAAAAGGTTTGTCACTGCTGCCCTGAACAGGCTGTGGATAAGGGGCTTGTGAGAGAGAGAGAGAGGGGAAAAAAGAGCAAAAACGTGCTGAGCTAATGTTTTCTGCAGTTCAATGTGTTTTGTGACGAGGAACTAAACTTTCAAAATAATGACTCCTGTTTTTTTCTGTTTTTTTTTTTTTAGTAGACTTGGGTGCTGTGTAGAAGGAAGTGATTTTAGAACTGGCCATGAATCAATATCATCACCACTCAAACTCAGCCCGTCTGTGACGAGTGTGTCTCAGAGCCGCCCCAGTGCAGGACAGCATGTGGTCGAGCAGCGCCTGTAATGCCCCCAATTCCGGTAGGAAATGAGCTCTGTTGCAGCAAACTTCAAACACATTAATTATAGAGGACTCCTCTCTCTCTCTCTCACTCTATCACGCCGCAAACAAAACGAGGAAGGAGTGAGAAAGGAGAGAAGGGAGACAGCGTGGAGAGGGAGAGTGCTGCTCCACTTCCATTCCCGAGAACAGGAGAAAGAAAAGAGGAGAGTGTTTAAAGAGTGAGAGAACTGCAGGAGCTGAGGCCCCGGGGTGATGAGACCTACGCTGCAGTAGATGCACAGTGTTCAAGCTTGAGAGAGGAGAAGAGGAAAAGGTGACCCCGTTTTCTAACAAGCTGCCTCGTTAACTCATAATTAATCAGCAAGACACAGAGACACTGAAGACAGTGAGGGAAAAACAGTGACAAACAGCTGCAAGCAACAGCAAGAAAGATTGTGGAAGTCCTCTGCTTCAGGAGAGGAGTCCACAGAGCCAAACATCCATCCATCCATTATCTACTGCTTATCCTTAGAAGGTCACGGGGGGAGCGGGAGCTAATTCTGCCTGACTTTGGGAAAGAGGCAGATTACACCAGCAGGTTCGACAGCCTATCACAAGGCCAACACACAGAGACAAACCACACTTCATATTAACACCTACTGTGAATTTGGATTCAATAATCTAAACCCGCTCTGCAGGTCTTTGGACTGTAAATGTGAAACCTGAAGACAAAACACCACTTACAGCAAAGTTACACATTTCCATGATTTAGAGAAACTAACTATGTCTGTAAGTGCTCAGTAAATTCTAAAGTTCTGTCGACAACTTTATGTCTAATTCACAAACTAAACTTGTGTGGAAATATTTCACATATTTGTGTCTACAGCCTCTTAACTGACTGTAGGTGTGAGCGGTTGTGTTTGTTGCTCTGTGATGGGCTGGCAATCTGTGCACAGTCGACCCTGCCTCTTGCACAAAGTGAGCAGGGGTTGGGTCCAGCTCCTCCTGCCACCCTCAGGGTTTTCTACAGGTGAACGTACCATCCTCTTTGGTTCTCATCCTTACTGGGGCACTTTCAGGGCCTGGGCCCACATCAGTGTGCGCCCTCACCCACACCTGATACTCAGTCCACTTCTCCAGGCCCTCCAGAACATAGCTGGTGGTGTCTGCACCGATGCCCTTCACCTCATGCCGGTCTGTGTCCTCTCCAGCCAGGGCCTGGTAGCTGATTGTGTAGCGCACAATGGCGCCGTGGCGGCTAGCGGCGGGCGGTGCCACCCAACTCACCTTGAGGCTGGTGGAGCTCAGGCTGACTAGTTGTACGTCCTGAGGGGGAGCGGACGGGGCTGTAGGGGAGGAGGGGGAAGCAAAACCACACGGAGGAGGGGCATGGATCAAGCAAACGGAAAAGACACGAAACAAGCAAACAAAACTGTGGAAGCTTTTTGTATAGTGGTCAATATAAAAAGTTAAAGTTTAACACCTGGAAGTTTTTCATCAAGTAAATACTCTGGAAATGACTGTATGTCTTTGCTTTGACAGTTAATGAGTAAACAAAACTTGGTTAAACATATGTACATGCAGGTATCAGACTTAATTATTATCTATCTACTCCTTATGTCTATATGACTTCTGGCTCTCCTCTGATTTTCCAATTAAGGCTGCGTTTGAGTGACTTTGCATTTAATAATGTTAGATTGCAAGTGTGAATACGACATCAGGTTTCGGTGAATACAAAAAGCTTCCATGCTAAACAGGATGCTGCCTCTGGACTGAGAGACGAGCTGCAAAAACACATTAGCAGGCTGCTGCTGAAGCCGGATTTGCCACTGCATTTATTGCGGGGCCATGAAACTACAGGGCGAGGTGAACAAAGCATAAAATGTGCCAAATTTTACAAGGCCATGTTTTTTTATAAAGATGCATTTTGCCCCAGTTGCCCTCTCTGCTGCCGCCTCTCGCACTCTGCAGAAGAAGCAATAAAATGGCCATAGATGTGCAACTGTGTGAACAAGTGCTTAACCGTGTTAAGTGGTGTTCGCACATTGATGCAGAGGCTCTGGACTTCCAAACAGTGGTTGGTCAGACCCCAGTCAGAGCTGCAGCTGTGATACACTCGGGCTAAAACTGATATGATCATTTCACAATCAACAGTTATGAGAATTCCAGATGACATAAACATCTGGGTTGAGGCCACTGTGACATTATTATTATTATTCTTATTACTGATTTTTTTTAAAATTTAATATCAGTGCAGTGCACAGTCTCTTCTGGCATGTCCCAGCATGTGGAAATCAATGTTATATATAGCATAGTGTAATTATATAAATGTTTGCAATTTGTAGCTACAGCTCCAGTCTGGAATAATAAGATTACTGAGATGAATAAGATTAAATTAATAAATGCAGCTATGGCATAAAATATATGTCGACTCTCAAGTCCAGAGGTAAATCTACAAAACCAAGAAACTATTTTTTAATGAACGGAAATAAAAACAACACACAAAAAACTCAACAGCATTCATATATTGCATGCATCTAACTGAGTCACAAATTCATTCAACTCTACTAAAAAATGTCTCTCCAAAATAGAATAACAAGAGGAAACACAGGAAGGGATGGTGTTGCCTGTGAAATGCCTTTTTTAATAAGCAGAGCAATGAACAGTGAGCGCAGATGTGAATCCAGTGAACTAATATAAGCCGGAACATGAAATCTGTTTATTATTTGATTATGATTTGTTACCATTGTCAGTTTAAGGTAAAGCAGGGTTAACCTTTACCACTATTTATTCACTATTTTTCCTGTGCGGTCTTCTGAGGGGCAGAGTTGTGGTGTTACAACAAACAGTATATTTACAACAAGAGAGTATGAATACAGCTCAGTATTGTTCATTGCTCTGAAACGTAATAAAAGGATAATTTAAATGCAGCACTAAAAAAACGTCACTCCCCACTCCCCACCCTGCCTCTGCCTCAGAACCTTCCTGATGGCGCCCTTATTTCATCCACACCATCCCGCTGTCACGCCAAATCCAAATTCTGCTTTCCAAACTCTGTGTCCTTGAGTCTGCGGCTGGCAGGAGGCACAAGGACACAGTCTCATCGCCACTCATGATCTTGATTGACAGTTAAATAATTCTGGGGCTGTCAGTGGTGTTAGCTCTTCAATAATTCCGTCTGTCCCAATGGGCCAAATTTACAAAAAGAGATCTTCACACACTCGACCCAATCTTTTCTACTCTAATGGTGCAACCACAGCAATCATGCCACTGACTGGACAGACATTTTAATATGGAGCACTGCTGTTCATTTGATGTTGGAATTTCTCCGACATATTAGAATAGTGGGCTATTTAGAGCAGACTGTGCCAAAATAATTGCATGATTTAAAAAGAAAAAAAAACACTGGCTTTGGGTTTAGAGTGTCAAGCCCATCAAAGTAAAACAGGATGTGTACTTACACCAGTGAGTTCACGGTGAGGCATCCACAAGACTCAGTATCACAGAAATGATACTTTTAGATGTGTGTGTTACAGAAGGCACAATTATTCCTTCCTTTGAACTTTTTTTTTTTACTTTTAACAAACGCAGTTCTGTGCAGAATAGGTGCAAGGCAAACATTTGGGGCATATACGCCCCCTGAGTAAGCTCAGCTGGCAGAGAGTGACATTCTGAGTGCTGAAACTGTAAAAGCAGGTAATGATATGAGGTAAAAAAAAAAAAAAAAAACACAGGCCGGGTCGCAAACGTGGGGACGAGACACATTAAACATACCTTTGACACTGAACACATCACCTGCCCTCACACAGATGGACAGGAGGGTTAGTGTTGGTGACAGAGGAGACGCGGTGGAGCCGTGAGGCGGCCAGAGATGGCTGCACCGTCAGCATTTTATGTTGCTGAAATTGACTTGACATTCAATTTGCCCACGATTATAGTTTTTAAGCTCGGTGAAAGTCAACTTTGTCCTGCTCTGAAAACACTATGCTAAATCTGTGTCAGCTAGGAGTGGGTGACCGGCGACCCTATGAAACCGTTGGTTAGTGGACACTGAGAAGATAGTGGAGATGCGAGAGAAGAGGACAAAAGGGACAAAACTTACTGGACTGGGCGGTGCGTGCCTCTATGGGCTGTGTGTAAACGCCTAAACCCATCTCTGAGCGGGCTGCCAGTGAGAAGCGGTACAAGGTGTCCGGCTTTAAATTTTCCAAAACATGAGAGCCCGCTGGGTTGAAGGTCACATGCATCTGTAGATGGGAAACATTTGTCATAAACATGCCACTGAATTATAATCAGACAGTCAAGTCTCTTCACGTCTTGGCATACAGAAATAGCATTTGTTGTAATGCATTAACATGGAGAAAATAATCTCCAACCGCTGTTTAGTTTTCCTATATGTGTAAAGGGTAGGTTTCGACTACAGACGGAAATCTAAGTATCTTGTTCCAGAAACCAGTTTGTCCTCAGGTTTACAGTCAGTGCAGTGGTCCAGCAGAGTTGAATGAAGGATAACAACACTGAGAGACAGAACAAAACAACTCTGGTGTCTGTTTCTATAGTAAATCTTTCTTATCAGCTGGAGAGCTGACTGCAGAGCTACAATAACAGTTTTCAGCCAAGGCTTCTCATTCAGAGAAATCACACCATAAAGAGCATTATTCATTTGTCTGCATACCCACAGTAAAAAACACACAGGCAGACAGACAGGCAGACAGACAGGCAGGCAGACTGCAGTGTGGGAAATCAGGTCATTAAATAGCTACAACTTCATGTTTTTTATTCTAACCTTTTTGTCTGAGCCAACTTCCCAGTACTCCAGCTCATATTGGGTGATGGGGCCTTGCACGGGCCACAGCCATGTTAGCAGGATGCGGGTGTCGAGTTCAGCTTCTGCTGCAAAGCTGGATGGCTGGGCCGGGACTGGGTGGAGAATTGTTAGAGGACATGGGTTAGAGGAAGAGGAAACACAACAAAATAAGAGCACACCATGGAATCTGATTGTTCATTACTAACTTAAAACTGGATGTATAGCAAGGCATGGTATGGTACAAGCATATCTGATATAAGAAATGATGTTTTGTTTATTGTACACAATTAATCTGTAAACATATTTATATGCTGTATGGGACAAACAGACAATTAAGATCCATACATTAACACAGAACCAGGCAGAGTAGTTAGCTGCTCACCTCCCTGTTGGGTTTTCACTTGCAGGATGTCAGAAGGTGGCCCGTCACCGACAGAGGTGAAGCCCAGCACCCGGAGGCTGTACGTGATATCAGGAGTCAGGCCTGAAATGGTGGTCAGACTGCTGTCATCTGTGTTGTGTTTCTGCCAGGCACTGAGTGGAGCCGTCAGGTCCGAGCTGTAGTAGATTCGATAGCCCCTGATTTGCCCGTTGGGTTCCTCAGGCGGCTCCCACTGGACTAACATCGTGCTTGCACTCAGCATGCGGGCCTGGACATGCAGCGGTGGTGAGGAGGGGGCCTGTTCACCTGTGCGCGTCTCCACAGGGTCACTGGGTGGCCCACGGCCAATGTTGTTGACAGCCATGACACGAAACTCATACTCAGAGTAGGGGCTAAGTCCACCGATGCTGTAACGGGTGGTGGCCACACCCTCAACTTCCTGGAAGCCATTGTCTGAGGACTTGGCTCTATATTGGATCATGTAGTATGACACAGGTTCTGGGTTCCCAGAGTCCCAGGTGAGAGTCACACTGGTGGCTGTGGTCTCTGTCACAGTGAGGGAGGCTGGGGGCTTTGGCAAGGCTGAGGAGGAGAAGCAGAATATTAGCTTTGACGTCAGATAGTGACTTTGAGGAAAGGTAATTTCATAGAAATTGGATGGCGGACACATTTGACACCATAATTCTCAAAATGCAGACACATTACAGCAGAGTTCCAATCCTATGGAGAAAAAACACAAGTACAATTCTCCATTCTGTAACTCATAGAACTGGAATGATTGTTTTATAAGCTAATCCTTATAGTACTGTCAGTGGCCATTATCCACAAATGAATAGAAAAGCTAGCCTAGTCCTGTTCTATTTTACATCCGGCCTGGTCATTACTGGCAATGTGAGAAAATTGCAAGAACGCTTTCTGTTGGGACAGAACGACGACAACAAAGACAACAGCAAAAAAACAGAGGCTCTTCATTATCGTTTCTTTGGAGAAGGGGGTCTCTGTTGCTGTGGTCCCTCTAAATGACTGTGACATTCTGCGTATCGATCAGTTGAGTGGAAAGCAGGATCAATACTTACAACAACTGATAAGAGCGGCTGAAATGGGAAGACACAGTCGCATCGTCACATGCACACAATCAGGGAGAGCCACAATCACACAAACAGTCAGGCACAGAAAGCACAATGACTCAAATGACATTCAGGGAGAGGCATACTACAAGCCCACATACAAGACATTGATGCTTATTGACAAAGACAGCGCAAGCAACAACAGCCTTCAATTTTTACCACGCAATATCAACAATGACCACAGGCCACAGCACAGCGACAGCAACGATGATACACAATAAGTTTCGGAGCACAAGTTGAGAGTTGTTTGGTTTGTTTTATAATATTTCATTATTATCAAATTAGCAGCGGCGTTCGCAATGTTGCAATAAAAAACTCTCACCTTTGACAGTAACCTGAGCCGTGGCTTCGATCATGCCCAGGGAAGAGATGGCCACGCAGGTGTAGTTGGCGGATTCGCGAATGTTGGTGACCTCCAGCACGTTGCGTCCCAGCGGCATCTCTTCCTCCTTGGTAAGCTCCACCAGGCCCATCGTCCACTTGACGTACGGCATCGGAGAACCCACTGCCACACACGTCAGGTTGATGCTGCCGCCTGGCATCACCTCCTGGTTGGTGGGTGGGATGGAGAATCTGGGTGGGACTCTTCGCACTGAGGACATTCAGGAAGGAAAAAGGCGTGAATGCATAGAATACGTTTGGTGCGCATGATGTTCAAGACAAAAGGCTAACTAAGAAACGCAGACAAAATGGAGGGCTTATTGCTTTTGTCCAAATGTGCCGGCGAGCACAATAGGAATAATAGGACTGTCACAAAATGGCTGTGGAAACTCACAAGAAAACTTGCGAGTTGAGGGGTGTGTCAACCTCTTGCCTACAAAAGGGAATATAATATATATAAAATAGCCCAGTTTTGCTGGCGACTATGGCCCTCTTTTGTCAGAGTGTCAAATGGTGGTTGGAGTTGCATCATTGAGGGACACTGTGGAGATAGCATTGTTAGATTTCTCCTCCTGCTCCCTCTCTCTGGCTCCTTCTGCTCAAACAGTCTTTCTCATTCTCTCTCTCCCTCTCTTTGTGCAGTTCTGATATGCAGATAGGCTGACATTAAAAAGGGGTTCCCATGGAGACAAGAAGGGCCCGCTGACGTCGCCAGGGACAAGGCAAACACCGATGCAGAGGCTCCATGCAATACTGAAAAGCTGGCCCAGAATAAACAGGCAGCTGGCATTTACATACGACTTGTTTTGTGTCTAAATAAAGATACGGGGATGATGCTTGCCACATATACACACTTAAGATCTTTTCCTGGTAAATTTTGGCAACCACAACAAGCTTCAGTGCTGTCAGTTTTAAAAACAGACCCTGACACTGTTATGTGAACATCCGTCAATGTCAGGCCTGTTGAATTTATGATTTTCTGAACACAAACAGTGCAAGAATGAGGAAGTGCTGACTTATTTACCATTGACTGATGTAGAAAGTGAAGTCAAGTCAAACAATAATGCTCCCATATGAGGACTCATTACTGCCATCCCACTATCGCTGGTTATACTGTATGTATTCAAACATTACAGCATGAGTCTATCCCTCCATGCTGCCCCCCCCCCAAATGCACTACAACATCTCTGTGTCTCCATGGAAAAAAACACACCCTTGACTGTAATTGCTCTTTTGCACCGGTCTCCACGAAAATGGATTCTCAAATGCGAGTCTCCCTCCACCTTCCTGTTCCCCCCCATCCCTCCGCCCCTCCCTCCACTCTCGGATCTAATTTGAACCGGAACGTCATTACAGCCATGCTTGTTATTCCCCTCATTATGTGGTGAAATGGAAAAACACAAAAGCATGTTTTGAGATTCCGGTCAGGAAAAGGCTGGTTCTCTAGACTGCGCCATAATAAGGGGAACCAGGTTCAGACTCATTTAAAATTTCCCAAAAATAATTAAATAGATGTGCATAGACCTGCAGCTAGTTTTTAATTAAAATAATCAAGTTGGCTTGAACTACCTGGCTCCATATGTCCATTCTGCAGTATTAATGCTTCAGGTCTGAGAAACGTGACGGACCGAATGATGTTTTGGTTTTAGATCTGACTAAAACGTGGACTTTATAGAATGACTCAATTAGCACGAAGCTGCGACTGTATTCAGTTACTGTATTGCGTTTAGGCTTTCATGCAGGAATAACGTGACACACATTAACAGTGTAGAAAGACGAAGAGATTATCAGCCATGACATCAGCTTTCTAAAGTTCACAGGGATTTGGCTGAGTTTTACATGCAACGACTGGACAGGTCGACTAGTGTTACCAGCCTGGGAACAGGACGCAGACGACATTCTCAGGCAAAGCATGCACAGGAGCTTGGGGAGAGATACGGGATGGGATCAGAAGCCCGCATGCGCTGGGAGAAGAAGATAAAGGAGTGACTGGGTCGAATTTTCTCATAAGAAATAAGTGAACATCTGATTTCCAGAGTGACTAATGCACAACAGATGAGTCCTTAAGAAAACTGTTGGTATTCCAATCATGTTGTTGTTGCCACATGTCCTCTCATGCAATGGCAAGCGCAGCTCTTTATTTATTTATTTTGGACATGCGCTTATGAAAATAAGCGAAACCTAAGAGACAAAGACTAAACATTGCTAAGAGCAGTCAGTCAATGGGGCCTGTGTATATTGAACACTTAATGTTGTGAATAATTCATGCCATGCGGTTAAGTTTGGAGAGGTGCTGTGGAACAAAATGACTAGAGGGCAGGTAATTGTTATCGATTCCCTCGAAGCCTCTCTCCTGTTGAGAGCAGCTTGGAGAGACGAGCTCCAGGACTCTATCAAAACCACAAAATAAGCCCTGTCTCCACTCTGCCTGCCTGCCTGCTTGCTGGATACCTATAAATTTAACTGCCTTGACAAAGTGCCCAAGGATAGCAGAACCTGTTCGGTGAATCAATATCTGAGCAAACTGGCACAGAGTCAGCAGGCTTCCTGGCAGCAGCGCTGGGCTACCATGATGCCTGATCATCCCCCTGTCAGCACCCTGCCAGTCCATTCTTAAATATTCTATAGGTCAGCTCTTTGCGAGGCAGTGTCTCACAGGTGGTACGCGTGAAGAAATCCCAAACATTACCTCGTGTGGACTGTGTCACTGTCATTATTCACTCACTCTAAAGCAGCGATTAGTTTGCAAATATGTGGATATAAATCCATTACTTGTGTACATCTGTTAACGCCTAGTTGTTCCACAGTAACGCCAGTAAAGTTAGATGAAACGTTTCGGGTTGTATTCTCACCAGGCTAACATGTACCGATCACATCCTTCAGTTACTGGATGAGGAATGCCCAAGGCAGTAATACGAGACAACAGCTTTGTCAGTCCTGATACCCGGGTGCCTCAGTGGGAGAGAAGGGGAGTTGTTGCCTAAATACCTGACAAATCCGGTTGTCATCCGAATACCGGAGCAATTCATTACACAGCTGAATGGAAAATCTGAGAGTGAAAGGAGCTGTGGTTCATGTGGTTGACAATGAAAGTATGGGTGCGGTTGGAAGGAATACACAACATAACACAACAGAAAACAGACATCTAATAATAACTTATGCAAGCTTCACAGGGACTGTTAGCGAGGCTGACCGAAACATGGAGCGTCATAGTAAGGCATGCAGGAACTGTTCAGGAACTCATGCAAACAAGTTGACAAAACTCACATTTACACTATAGAGGATTAGGGAGAGCTACTGTTAATAATTTTGCCTAAATGTGGGGGTGTCAGTGTCTTCATCCGATGGGGCTCAGAGGGACAGATGACCTGTCTAAGATCAAACTGGAAAGGGAAGGGGTTGAAAGTGAAAATGACCAACCTTCACGCTGATCTGTTTGTGGATGAAGTGAGTTGATGGAGGTGAGCGATGGAATGAAAAGACACAAAGTGGAAAAGAAGACAACGCAGTGAAACAGAACAGTGTTTCCTCAGACCCAGTGGAAATTAGTGACACGGTACAGGTAAGCAAAGAACTGCACACATTCAGTACCAGGGAGGGGCTCTCATATCTAACACTGATTTATTATTTTTCACTTCAGATGTTCTCTGATGTTCTATGATGTTAAATGTGAATAGATTGTTCCTCAAATGAAATAAAGACTTAACATCTAGATATGATTCAAGCAGCCTTTTGTGCTGTGATGTGAGATTTTTCCCTCCTTAATGAATTTAAACAGAGCACTTGCTGCTCTTGTAGAGGTTTATAATGACTAAAATTGATCATTTTGTAAGTTTTCCTCCGTGACACCTAGGCACACCCACAAACACACACACACACACACACATAGAACAGCATGAAGATACTTTGGTAGAAGAAAAGCCCAGCTGCAGCACTTTATCCTCTGTGACATATTGACATGTCACATGGATATATGAGGGAGTGCCAGCAGACAGAAGCTGACATCCCTCCTTCGTTGTGGGATAAGCACTTGACAAATGGCTGCTCATGCACAATCACAGGACGCTTGTGATTCTGCCAGTGTTGATGGAGTCCTTCTTCAGAGGAGGGTCGGCGAACAGGGACCCACAAAAAAATAATGCGTGCGCGCTCCTGCGCACCTACAAACACGTGCACACTCTTAAAGGATGAGACGTGGAAAGACATAAATAGGTACACAGACAGGAAGGGGAAACAATCCATGAGAATCCCCCCCCCCCCCCCCCCCCCCCCCCCCCCCCCCCCCCC